>VYZV01012494.1:77388-105919 GCA_013401275.1 Pandion haliaetus | reverse complement strand
TTTTTTTTTTTTTTTAAATGGAAACCCTCACCTTCAGACTTTACTGCAGAAAAGCCAATAAAAGACAGGGCAGAAAATACACTTCTGTACTAGACAGGCAAGCATGGAGAGGGAAAAAAAAAGGGACAACTCATTCATATGAACAAAGGGTAGGACAGGCATCCCTGGCCCTCCAGCCCTGATAGAAAAGAGATGTCACTGCCTTGGAGCTGAGGTGAGGACACAAGCTCACTCCTCGACCAAAGCACGTAACACACACACACACCCCTTCTTGGAAAAACAGCTCAGGATGCAGCCTGAAATACCCTCCTTGCCTTCAGCAGCAGCTCCACTGGGCAGATACTCATCCTTTAAGCACTACCAGCTAGTTTTAAGCTTAGGAAGGGCTGTTGCCTTTGCATGTCTTCAGCAGAGGTTCATCTGCAGTTGTCCTACAGGTTCTGCCAGTAAAACTGGGTCTGCCCTCTCCTTGCAGGGAGGCTGGCCTCCTTCCTACCTTCTCCTCTCGTCCCACAGCCTCTCCGTAACAATTGCTTTCTTCTCCAGTGATGGACACTGTTAGTCAGAGCCACACACTGACATGAGAAAATATCTTTAACCTCATCAAACATTTTCTCCAGTATCATTCCCTCTCCACACACAGCTTCCCAAGATAGTGCCAGTGGGAAACTAAGCCAAGGAAGGCAAGGTAGCACAGAGCAACCACATTGCCACTCTACATACAGGATGCGGGGAGAAACACCCATTCCGCGCCACCTCCCCCCGCCCTGCCTTTCACAGTGCTGCCAATTTCTGCAAAATTCAGGGTGAATCATATTTGTGATGCTCCTTCACACATCCCGGTTCTTGGGAGTCATATATCTGGGCAAGAGTGTCATTTTTATCTTCAAAGAACAGAGAAAATTTCTAAGCCTAATATGAGGGATGAGGGAAATTCACACAACCCAAACATCATAAAAGTTCAAACCTCAAGAGCGATTAAAAAAATCCTTTTTGTTTTCATACTTCATTATTTTTTCATCTAAGCTCAAGATCCTGAATGCTTTGGTTAAACACACTTCTACAGGTGGGGAGATCTTAGCCAAATTCTCTGTAAGGGAAGCAGTTAACCTGCTGGAATGCAGTTAAAGCAAGATAAGGGATGCTTTCCTGGGGAGGGTGCTGAATGCTTGCATACAATAATTTTAATGTGACTCCTGTCAAGCTGATGCCCCATCAGGGTGGAAGCAAGAAAAATACAGGCTTTTCATTATTGGGTAATTGGGTGCACACCCTTAGTAGTGAAAGCAGTTTACTAAGCAATTGCTCACCACCAAGTAGCTAGAACAAGAATACTAACAAAAGCACTGCAAGATCCTAACTGTTAGAAAAGAAGCAAGATCTGAAGCAGCAACTGTATGAAGTAAGAAAACTTTGTGTAGTAAAGACTTTTTAGCCAGTATGAACCAATAACGCACACTCTCCTCCCAGAAAACACAGCCAAACAAAAGCACAAGTGACTAAAATTATTTCACTCAAAAGCTAATTAATGAAACTTAAAATTCTTGTCCTACAATATTTACGTTATTCAGAGTTTACTGAAAATCTGATCTTGATTCTTTAAAACTCTCATCATTGATTACACTCAGATTTTAATCAAACTTAAAAAAAAAAAACCACCAACAACTTTATCTTTAAAAGCTCACATACTGAAAAGGGTAACTTAATTGTTTTGGGTTTTTTTAAGCATAAAGCAACATCTGGATGACCAGAATGGGGTCACCACTAGCATGTCCACCTCCCTTCCCTTTCTTCACTAGCTCTGTGTAAAAGAAGTCTCTTTCGGAATCACCCAAAGCTGGGTGTGTATAAAGATGAGCAGGCAGCTCCAGATGGATGCCTCCACCTAGCTATCAATTACTGTCACAAGATTTATACTTCATCTATTTTTCTCTCCTTTTTCATTTTTCCTGCATCAGTAATGAATTTAGGACAAAAACATGAGACTAAAAATTCAATCACTGCCGCCTACCGAAGCCAGTTCACCAATAAACGAGTTTACCAATTCTTACATTGCATGGTGTGAAAGATTAAACCACAAGTTCCTATTGAAAATTTGTTTTTTTCCTTATTTTCATCTAAGAGACAGCTTACTACTGAGTTTGCAGATCAGCTTCCAAAAAAAAGCTGCTCTTATACTCAGAAAAAGCAAGAAGGGACCAATACAACATTTAACGCTTTCTATGTAAAGGTGAAACATGTCTACCAATTTAGCCAAGTGACCTATATCTGCTATAGACTGACATTTTTTTCTTTTGTCCTTTCTTGGAGAAAACTAAGCCAATATATTAAGAGAGGTGAGAAAGAAGAACATTAATGACTGACTAGATAAATCAGAGTATACTGAAAATGTTTTTATTGAAATTCAATAATCTGAGTCATCAATTGATAGGTTTGCCTCAAAAGCAGGAGTGGTCAAGCCAGACTGCTTTTTCTGTTTTTATGATCAAATGAGCAGACAGCTGGCAAGAGATATGTAATGCAGAAGAGTTAGATAATAGTCTAGAATATTTACAACAAATGTCACATGCTTCTGCCATGCAAAGGAAGACAACGATGAGAGTGCTGGACAACACAAGACCTTACTAATGGGGATTTGAAAGAAGAGAAAAAAAAAAAAAAAAAGATAACCAGCAGAATGAGGGCTGATGTTTCCATCACAAGGACGAAGATAACCCTCTGCCCACAAGAGAGATGCCACAATTTGGGGATGGAAGAGAGGAGTATTTCCCTTGCCCACGTAAGGCCTCTGTCCTAAAGCTTCTTTGAAGGGGCAAGATTTTACAAGCACAGGGGACCTGGACATGGATTTGGTTTGGTTTTGTTGTTGTTTTGGGGTTTGGGTTGGTTTTGGGTTTTTTTGAGAACCCAGCACAGCCTTCTTCATATGATAAGAAATGAAAAATTTCTTCCATTTTATTGATCCCTTTCACTGCTCTGAAACACAAATCTTCTGTAAAAAACACAAGCTATGCACTACTGTAAATCACCATTGGTCCACAGCTGAAGCAATCTCCTACAGCTACCATCTCCACTATGTTTATGTTACTGCTTAATTCTCTCTTCTTCTCAATTTATGGCTTTTCTGAATCATCAACACAAAAGACTGAAAAAGGGTCCTGGACACTTGATTGGGAGGTTCTCAGGAAACTTGGGGATAGTTTTAAAGAACAGGAAGTTTGGCAAACAAGACAAAAGACATACAAGGAAAAATAAACTCCATTTAGTAGGATTATATAGTCAAACTGAAAAATGATTTTTTGATCTGATCTATGGCTTGTTGGCCCTTTGTTAAAGCAGACACACATATGTTGAATGTCTATTTAAAAGTAGAATACATTCACTAAACCATACTGGAGCTAAAAAACTATTTGTAACTGAGACCGTAAAAGGGAGAAACCTATGGAATGTGTTATGTTCATCTAGCAAAGCCGTTCTCTAGCAATCAGCAGATTCAGGCAGCTACATCAATCCTGCTCTTAGACACAATAGAGTCTAGTCTGGAATACAAGAGTAAACTAAGACAAACCATTAGAAAGCTCTCCAGAGATTTAATCTTTTTCTTTTTCTTTTTTTTTTTTGTGGTATCAGACACTGTTGGCAGGAAATCCTGATGGCAAGAAACATCATGTGTTCAAAGTTTACTGCTCCGACTTTCTAGCAAGAGGGTGAAATCAAAACACCTCCCTACACATTGCACTTAAAAAAAAGAAAAAAGAAAAGAAAGAAAAAATTAAATAAAGAGAAGGAAAATGTCAACAGAGATCTTCATCATAGTGAAAAAATGTCTGGAAACAATTAGCAACTTAAAAAAAGGAGGAGGAAGAGTAATAAAAAATATACTTAAAATACTAAGTAGTAAAGTAGTGAATTTCTATGACTGGAACACCCTAAACATTGCAGAGAGGTAACTTAGTTTGATACACGCTTCCACAGAATTTCACACAGTTCAAAATAAAACTAATGTCTTTAATTATCGACGTTCCGAGGCCATAAACCTACACAGCAAGTTATCAAAGCAAAACATCTGCGTACTGTCCACACATGCAGCGCATGCTTATGAAACAGAAAAGAATGATCTCATTTCAGCCTGGTTTTTATTATATTCTATTTTCTAAATTCTCAGCAGTACAGCCCTACCTCTGCCTCTAAGAAACAGCCCAACGTTACTTCACCATCATTTGGGGCAAATTTACAGGGGAAGCCACTTGCAGTGCCCCATGGCACGAATGCTGTCTGTCAGGGGCTAAGGAAGATGCTGCATGGTTTCATTTACCCACCACAGCTGCGAACAAGCCCTTGCCTATAAATGAACCTGCAGCAATACAGATTTTGTTGGATTCCCTCTCATGCGACCAGCACAGCCAGCAGCCTGCTCCCTGAACACAGCTGGCCTCCAGCAAAAGCGTGCGAGTCAACGCAAAGGAACACGACACTAAAATCAAGTTTCTTGTAGGAATAAAATCTGCTCTCCAACAGAGAGCCATAGCAACCAAGGCTGAAGTTCTCAGACACCTACTGCCTCCCAGGCTTACGTGCCCCGAGGCTTACGTGCCCTGAGCTTGCTTGATGTGGCAAGGAGGCAACTGTGTGCTCGAGAGGAAATATCTGAGGCCATACATACACATCATTGCTCCTTTAGGCCAACTACACTGTGTCCATCAAACTTCATGCTTCAACCTCCCACCCCTCAGAAGCTTCATTTATGCCAACCTCCTGGCCACTAGTTCAAAAATTCCCCCAAACAAGTCTCCATTTTACAACCTGCTGGTGGTTTCTTGAAACTAGCATCCCCCTTACCATTTCTTCCATCTTCCTGTCACTGGTCCCCCCCACGCGTTACTTCTCCTGGAGACTATCACTCATGTTATCAACACATATTCTACAGGGAGAGTAAGCAGGAGAATTATTGTTTTAACCTGCAGAAGCACTAGAAAGCATATGCTAACACAGCACTGTGTTGCTTATTTCTTCCCTTTTGGGTGAAGTCAGTGTAAATAAAACAAACAGATTTCTGGTCCTAAAGCCTAGATTATTCCTAGAAACTGTCAACCAGACTGGCTTATTTTTTTTCTTTTAAGAAAGTTTTGTCAAGCAGAGCATACAGTTTTATAAACTTGGTGATTCAATTCTCATTTTTAATTATTTGAGAAGGACTAGCACATTTCAATGAGGGCTTTGTAAATGTGGACTCTCAGTAGTTTTGTGGAGGGATACGGAGTACATGTGTTTCTCTCTCTCAGATCAGTTCCAGGAGACAGTGGAAAAAAGCCATACCCCTTGATTCGAATGAAGTCACTCCTGCGCCTCTTCCAAAAATTACAATAGCACCATGTACGAAACTCATCAGTAACTGGAGAATCTTGGACTTCATTATTTAAACCTGGATTTGATGCAATATGAACTCTTTTTTAAAAACAACTTTTCACATAAAGGCATTAATATAAACTCGGTCATATATATTTTTTTTACGCATACCGACACTTTCTTGTAATACTCTTGGACTGTGTAATATTGGCCTTACACACTGCATGTAAAAATAGTCTGTCCTCTTACCAAACGACGGGCTTGAGGAACTCCAGGGTTTTTAAATTTGGACAGAATGTCGTAGAAAGACAGTATCTGCTTACGGACTCCGAGTGGGAAGCAAGTACCTCTCCTAGCACTACAGAAGCCAACCTCCCCACGTGATGGCCAACCTGGCTGCCCCTCCAGCCAGAGCAGAGCTCTGGGCAGCACAGGGAAAGTCCTGTTCCCTGCCAGAGTCATTGCAGCAGCTTTGCTTTCTTCCCATCTCTGTCATCTCTTCTCACACTTACCTGGTCTGATATGGGTGTTACCAAGGTAGCAAATGCATACAGTATCTGGACAAATTGCACAGCAATATCCTCTTTACCCATGCATGCAGCGTGTTAAGCCACATGTTCATCAGAACTTTCATGAGCGTTGTACTAGTCCTGAAATGAATACAAATTTTAGAAATTCCAAACTGTAGTAATTTCCTGCTTTAAAACAGCCTTTGCATATGTCGTGGTTTAACCCCAGCCAGCAACTAAGCACCAGGCAGCCGCTCGCTCACTTCCCCCACCCAGTGGGATGAGGGAGAGAATCAGAAAAAAAAGTAAATTTCATTGGTTGATATAAACGCACATTATTCTCATACTAAATCCAAAACATAACACTATACCAGCTACTAAGAAGAAAATTAACTCTATCCCGGCCAAAGCCAGGACAGTTTATATGGTGACTTAAGCAAGCTAAAATCCACAAACACCTGAAAATCTCCTTACTGAAAAACTGAGGGGAGGAGGAGAAATACTTCATTTTGAGACCCTACATTAAAGCCCAAAATTCATGCTTACTCCAAACCAAAACACCAAGTGGAAGAGTTTCTAGCAGCAGATAAGGAACTTACAATTGCACATTTTTACTAATATAAATGTAGTCGTTTTAACTGCCACTAAGAAAGAAAATACTATTAGCAGCTCACCATTATTATCATTGATAATAAGTTCTTTAGTACACATTAAATTAATGTGAAAGCAGTCAATAGCCAGATGACTTCATTAAAGGCTTTTGCTGTTCTATAAAACACACATACACAAATAGAAAAAAAACCAAAACAACAATGTGCAAGAACAGAGTGTATTCAGTCAGCATTTTCTCTCTGCATGAAATTCTTCCCCTCAGATATCTGCTTACATCTATCTCAGATACCTGCTTATATCTATTTATATATATGCAAATAGATACGCTTTCCATTCTTCTTATATATTGCACACTATTTAAATCTACCCAGTAGATAAAGTCCTATATACAAAGCAGCTAACAAAAAGGTCATCCAAAAGAGATGCTGCCCCTGGAATACATAAAATATTCAAACCTATTTTAAAAAATGTTCGTACATATACTTCAATTGATAAATCTCCTCCATCTGGAGTAAGCAAGTGTGAGAACATGACACTAATTTGATTGCATTGTAAATCTGAATTTTGAAGACTTCCACCTAAAGGTTCAGTTCGCCACTACTGCTTAAAGAGCAAGGAGTTGAGAGTCTTTCCCTTGTTTTAGTATTCACTTTGTTAAAGTGGTTCTTCCAAGCATTCAGTGAATTATGTTTACTCAGCAGCATTCTCTGTTATTAATTATGCTTGATTTAAAACTTATTATGAAACCAAAAGGACACATACTTAGGTTAGAATCTGTGCACTTGGACTCTGACCTAACTTTTATACACACCAAAACAAAACAAAAAGAAAGTGTAAAGCCTTAAATCCATAAACCAAAGTGCAGCCTTTATCTGCATAATCTGGGCTTGTGCAAAGCATTTGACACTGTCCTGCGTGGCATCCTTGTCTCCAAATTGTAGAGACATGGATTTGACAGATGGAACACTCAGTAGATAAGGAATTGGCTGAATGGTCACACTCAAAGAGTTGTGGTCAGCAGCTCAATGTCCAAGTGGAGACCAGTGACAATGGGTATTCCTCAGGGGTCGGTATTGGGACCAGTGCTCTTCAACATCTTTGTCAGTGACATGGACAGTGGGACTGAGCGCACCCTCAGCAAGTTTGCCGACGACGCCAAGCTGTGTGGTGCGGTTGACACGCTGGAAGGAAGGGATGCCATCCAGAGGGACCTTGACAGCCCAGAGAGGTGGGCCCATGCAAACCCCATGAAGTTCCACAAGACTAAGTGCAAAGTCCTGCACATAGGTCAGGGCAAGCCCTGGTATGGGTACAGGCTGGGGAATGAAGGGATTGAGAGCAGCCCTGAGGAGAAGGACTTGGGGGTACTGGTGAATGAAAAGCTGGACATGAGCTGGCAACGTGCGCTCACAGCCCAGAAAGCCAACCGTACCCTGGGCTGCATCAAGAGAAGTGTGACCAGCAGCTCAATTGAGGTGATTATCCCCCTCTACTCCACTCTCATGTGACCCCACCTGGAGTTCTGTGTTCAGCTCTGGGGCCCTCAACATAAGAAGGACATGGACCTGTTGGAGCAAGTCCAGAGGAGGTCTGGAAGATGATCAGTGGGCTGGAGCACCCTTCCTATGAAGACGGGCTGAGAGAGTTGGGGTTGTTCAGCCTGGAGAAGAGAAGGCTCCGGGGAAACCTTACAGCAGTCTTCCAGTACCTAAAGGGGGACTACAAGAAAGCCGGAGAGGTACTTTTTACAAGGGCATGTAGTGATAGGACAAGGGATAATGGCTTTAAACTGAAAGGGTAGATTTAGATTAGATGTAACGAAGAAATTCTTCCCTGAGGGTGGTGAGGCACTGGAAGAGGTTTCCCAGAGAGGCTGTGGATGCCCCATCCCCAGAAGTGTTCAAGGCCAGGTTGGATGAGGCTTTGAGCGAGCTGGTCTAGTGACAGATGTCCCTGCCCCTGGCAGAGGGGTTGGAACTAGATGACCTTTAATGTCTCTTCCAACCCAAACCATTCTGTGATTCTATGATAATCATAAATGCTACGCAGTTGTACTACAAAAAACCTCACTTGCTCCTACTATATTTAATTGTTCCCTACTAAATACAGAATAATTCCAGGTGCAGAGACTCAGGTCACTCAGGTAAAGCTTTGCAGAACATAAATCTGTCACCACCTTTGCTCAAAGCATCTCTTTAATCAAAACTCATTTACTGTGACAGTGAAAATCGGCCGATTTAGACAGCACAGCCAGATAATTTTGAACCCGTTCATCCTGTTTTCAAAGGAAGGAGATCATAGTGGAAACTCAGAGGAGTCAGCAGAAACTCTAGCAAGTTGTCAGCCTGCCAACCAACCTTTTATCTTTTTGTTTGTTTACTTAATCTTCTTAAAAAATGCATGTTGGTTGCAATCGTTACTGATTCCCAATTAAATTCATGTAGCATCAGAAAAAATGTGTTTCTGTTTTACTTTGTAACAATTGTCATTACTAGATATATGGGTAGCCAACCACTACCACAAATAAGATCATGTATTTCCCATAATTATAAGGGGAAACATTAAGATCAATATTGTTCAATTTTTCCAATTAATATATTTACCACTGAACTCTGATGTGGCTCATCTGTGTCAATGTGAACAGATAACAACAAGTACATTTGTAAAGGGACGGCAGTATTTCAATTACTGATGTGTAAGGCATAAATGCATTTGTAGTAAGCTTTTTCAAAACCAGAGCAACTCTACACGTTTATGTATTTCTTCCCTCTTTTCTGCTTCATATATATATTTAAAAAACAATAAATCTACTACTGATCTACAACTAAATTAAGGCATTTGCTTTAAAATAAAAGGGAGACGTTCACTTTTCTAAAGCAACTTACATTTTGTGAGACACGGTGGCACTGTGCTTTAACGAAATAATAAAGCTGTGTTCCAAAAAGATCTGTTCAAAGTACTTTAAAATATTTATGTATTCCTATTAAAATAGAAATGTGAAAATTTAACTGGAAACTAACATTTCTTTACAACTTTAATAAATACTTCAGTGCAGGCTACCGAAACAGAGACGCAGCACTAGCACAACCTCACAGGTTACTGAAATCCAGCATTCTTGGGGAAAAATGGAATCACCCAGTTCCCTATGGCACATCATATGGTTCACGAGGGAGGAATAAGTCAAGCAATGTTATCACATTTAAGTTTTCATAACAAATTACTTTCTCTAGGGAAGCCAAAACAAATTAAACTAAGCATTAGAGCAGTGCGAGCTGTATTTAAGCCACGATTCGACGTCTGGCGGCAGCACTGCTTCAGCAGCCGCCACCGACAGCTGCTCCTCCTCACACCCTGCGCTGCTGCGTGGGACAGGGACTGATGCCACCCCAGCAGCCAACCGGGCCAAGGGGCTGATCCGGCTGAAAAATAACCCTGCAAAGTCAAGTAAAACAAATCAAACCTTCATGGGCCGTTTTTTATCCTCTCCACCCCCACCTGGTTCCCCAAGCAATCACACACACGCATTTGTGCCAGCACAAGGACGGCACAGCAACAGGCACTGGTGCCCAGGTTTTGCTCAAAACGTGCCCCAAATTTTCTTCGCTTTCCAACTAGGCCCGTCAAGAGCAGAGGAAGACTGAGCAGCCGAAGAGCAGGTAGCAGCCGCTGCTGAGACATAGCTCCAGCCGCTGCGTTCCCAGGAGCTGCGCTGGCACTTACCCCCTACCCAGCCCCACCGGCCGGCAGCTCCTGCTGCAAGCCCTGCTCTAGTCGGAGCAGAGACCAGCTAGTTAGAGCTGAGAAAGAAAGCAGAGGGAAGCCCCGAGGCCCCAGTTTCATGCAGCTCAAGCTGATCTAATTGCTGTCTGCCAGCATCCCGGCCCTCCGCTCCTGAGCCACTTACCCAACAGAAAATAACCTTTTTCTTCTGTTGTGTTATCCCATGGGTTTTGTTTGTCAGATTACTGAAATGGTTCAGCAGAGAGGGGAGGGTGAGACCACTGAGTTCACAGATACGTTTTCTTAGGCTGCTGCCAACCTACAGCCTGCAGTAAATGATCATTTTGCAGCGATTCCTACCATCTTCTTTTAGTTGTAACTCAGCATTGCCACAAACGTTTATTGCAACACCCATATTTCTAATTTCGTTTTGCCTTTGCTCATAGACTGTACATTAAAGCTAAGTAAACAGACGTTGAAAACACTTCTTGTGTCTTTCAGAATTGCAGAGTTCTGGCCTCACTGCAGCACTGCTCCACAATGCTGCCACAGCAAGTCATCAAAGAGGTGCAAGGGTTGGCTGACGATTCCTATGGGTCTCATCACTTGCATACTAATTCCCAGGCCTGCACAGCAAAATCAATCAGGACTTCCCTCAACCTTCCCTCTTCAAAGCCACAGAGAAGGGCTGTGGTGAGACTTGGCGGGGATGGCGTCTCACCACAGGCTGAGGGAAGCCCTGACTGCAGCCCAGCCTCTGAACGCTCACTCCAACTCCCACGACCGAGCTTGAAGCTCAGCGGAGCTCCCGGGCCAGGCACTGAGCAAGGGGCAGGTTATACACCCGCCTCTGAGCCTCGAGTCCCCAGCAGCACAGCACTGGTGGGATAACCACCACCACCCACGCCTGCCGCATCTCTGTTCATCTGCTCTGACAGGAGAGATCCGATCCAACGCAGCCAGCACAACCTGCCATCGTCAGCGTGTGACAGCGTGGTATTTTCTACAAAGAAACACTGCGTATACGATGCGCACATGCTAGGAAGGCAGGGCCACGATTCTTTAAATTCCTGCAATAGGTGGAAATAAATACAAAGAAAACCACCATGAGGATCATCAAGGAGACACCCTTGTCCGAAACAGCCATCCAGCTACAGATACCTTAAAAGAATTAATTGGTACCTGCTCAAATATGCCTTCTCCTAATAAAGACGATTTCTTTCTGCTGTGTTTCCACTAGTGAATTAGTATGTGGGGAAGAGACAACTTTATTATTCACAAGAGACTCAATAACTTATCTGCATATCCACATCATGCTTCAATCAAAACAATCTAACACTCCATTAGAGATTATTAATACACGAAGCCCCATGACCACCTTGTGATTTATGGTATCATTTCCTCCACTTCACCAACAGAGAAAACTACAGAACAGCAGTTATCTCAGTTGCTTAGGTTATTAAAAAGCTCTGTGAGGAAACCCACAATAGAAGTCAGCTAATTTCCATGGGGCCAGGATCTCATGTCTGTTTTTCTGACTCTGCGCCTGTGCTTTAACTTTACAATTACTACCAACCTCCAGTGAAGCGAACCTCAAATAATTAAAGAGATGTAGTCTGCTTCCATCAAAGCCAGTGGCAAAACTCTCATTAATTTTAACAGAAGCAAGACTAGACTGTTTATAAAGCAGTTGTGATCACTGGAAAGCACTCCTGAGTTCTCAACATTATTAGCTATGAGACTACATCTAAGTAAGAGCAACTTTTGTTTTAAAGCATTCAAAACTGGGTCTCAAAACCTACCAGGCTTTTAAAAGTTCTTGTCCTTCATAAGACTGTCATTGAAGGAGCACTGAGTGGTTATTAGTCATACTGAAATTTTTTAGATTAATAATTTAAATGTGTTGCTAAAGAGCATACCAAAGGCCACTCCAGCAAGGGACAGAGTCTCTCAGAGGAATCACACTTTCATATCTGCTCTTGCCCCTGGTTATAACAGCTTTTCATTCATTTTCCAATTAAAATGGTAATGTAACGAGATTTGGAAGATTCATCCACCAACAAGTTTATTGCTGTAATCTCTGGAAAAATCATGAAATACCTCAAAATGGAGAAAGGAAAGCTTTTCAAAGTCTTTTAGATCAAGTTCTTAAATTGAATTGTTTAGATTATAAAGCACAGCACACATACAGAGATTCTTCCACCTGGCTTACCTGTTTATTTTTTGAATTATGATTTTTTCTCTACTTAGTGTCCCACACTGAAATAAATATATCCTAAAGTTCATGAAGGATGGCTTCCACCACATTTCCTTGCTCAATTTTAAAATAAAAGTTATATCCTGAGTATGAGATATGCCTAATACAGAGGCATGCACAACTTCTCACCAAGCCTTTTGGGCAGCAAGTGAGCAAACAAGCACGATTTCATTATGCTTTAACTATGACCAAATCAGTGCAGCTGAAGGTCCTCAAGTACAGAGTCGTGCCAACAGCATCAAAGGACCTACCTTTATTAAGTGTGAGCAAGAACTACACTAATGAACAGGAGTACAGCAGCTTTCACCAGAAAGGTCACAGGCAAATCGCTGCCGAGAGCCACACCAGGCAGCGAGGAAGAAGTCAGCGCAGCATCTACAACTCTCCCTGCAAGGAAAGTGATAAACAGGCAGCTTTGCTCCACTCTGATCTTGCTATATCTCTCATGGGATTTTAAAGAGAAGGCTTCATTAAATGCCTCTGGAAGCCAAAAAAAGCATAGCTAAAAGCAACAAGTTTCACACAGGAGAAAAATGCCACAATTATTATATCAAACAGAGGACTCTCCAGGAAAAAAGGGATGCGACAGCATCCTGAAACCATACACACCTGTATGTCAAATAAATCTCAAATAATGGAATTTCTTTCATGAACTTTCCTCTATTTTGCAGCACAGCGTAAACATTTGGATGAAGATTGCCATGTCAGCACAGTTGTTTAGACATATTCACGCAGATTAAAGAGAATGGAAGCGAAAGCCAAGAGTGCTACTGCTTAAAAGAAATTCCAACATTTCAAGTGTTCACACTTCTCACTAAAAACATGCAAGGCCACAACAAGGCAAAGTACACAACTTCAACAAATGCTGCTTCTATCCTACCCATAATCACAGAACAGGATCACAGAAGACTTCAAGGATAACAGAGCTTAGACTGCTCTTAAACAAGGATATCTGTGAATACTCAAAGCTTTTAATTATTTTTTTAAATGACATGAAAGTATTTTTGCAAATCAGCTTTAAGGAAAAAACAATCATTGTTCTTTGCCAGTCTTAGCAGCCCCTGTGAGCTTATCAGTGTAAGGAAGTTTAAGTTTTCCATAGTCTCACCTGAGCTTCCAGGATTCATTACATCAAAGTCCCTCACAGCTTCATTGCATTATAATCCCTATATTTTTACTGAAGATAAATCAGTGAATAAATATATTCACTTAAGGCAAAGAATACTCATGTTTCTCTACAGCAGCAGACCTTGTGCACCATGTATGCTTTGACAATTTTTTTAGCTAACTTAATTTTCAGATGAAAAAGCTGGATTATTCTGAACAGCAAGGACAAATTGTTCTTTTGCAAGCATGAAAGCACGCTCTTTCTTCTGTTTAGTCAGCTAAATACCAAACATATAACCCCCTGTTTAAATCCACCTGCAATAAGCAGGGACTAGAAATACGCCCATGTTATTTCCAACCATGAAATCTAATTTACACAGAAACAAAATTAGTTATTTTCCCAATAAATGACTGCATCCAGAGATGGCCCTACTCACACCTGTGCTAAGAGACAGAGCAATTGGTACCTTGTCCCCGTGTCCATCTCAAGCCTAGCAAATGGGAATCCCAAAGCTGCTCATAAGTGATCTTTCCCCTTGGTACCACACACCACATGTAATTGCCTCCTCCCGCCCATCCACTAACTCTCTCCCCAGATAAACTCAAACCAGACTTGCTAACTCAAAACACATTTACAACAAACACTACCTGCTGCTTCCTTGGATGAACATCTCCAAGTAGCTCAACTTTCCACAAAGGAACCTGAACCTTCTTCATCCTTCGTAACACAGGGGCTTCCGATATCCCTGTAAGGATTTCATCACGCTGGTGAGCACAGAGCAGACAAGTTCAGCTGTTTAAGCCATCTGCACCACTGGATCCCTTTATTCAGACTGATCCAATTCAGTCTCATTCGTGTCTTTTCAGTCGTCTGTATATTTTCATCCTTGCAGATAACTGTACATTTGTGCCAGCTACTAACATCACTCACTCACTAACTTTCCAGGGCCCCCCCAGCCCCTTTCTAAATCTCAAGCACTAACCAGTTTCACATTACTCCATGATGCGCCAGGTAAGCATCAGTTTCATTTCACAGCTGAAGACACAGATATAAAAAAGTTTACTGACTTGTTTAAACTGGGGGGTTGGGGAAGACTTGTGAGTTAACACTTGTTGTGATCAACAAAAACACAGTAAAGGAAAAGAACTATTTAAGATACTATTATTACTGTGCTACTGGAACTTGCAATGAGTACAAAATTATCTTTATGTTTACCAAAGTAATGTTTTGGAAGCGCTCATTAAGCCCAACTTTCATCACAAAAAGGCCATATGTTACTAAAGCAGATTTTTAAAATATAAATAGGAATATATAGGACCGACATACGTAAATATTCAAAAGGAGCCCAAATGTAAAAATAAAGGGAAAAAAAGCCTATAATTCTTCACACAATCATTCATTCTATTTAAATTGTACTATTAAGCTGTACTACTAAAAAAAGGAGTGGAAATCTACTTACCAAAAGGGTAATCCCTTGCTTTATATACCCAGAAACAGATAGGGTGATTAAAGTACATATTATATTTGATATGAAAAAGAATTGAAGAGGAGGAAAAAAAGAAAAAGAAACTGGTAGCAGATCTAATTTCACACTCGGGGGATTACAATGTAGAGAATACACACACACATTCTTCGCTGACAACAGCGCTGTGAAATGCTCAGTAGATTGCCGGCACTCTTAGGATTTAAAAGATTTAATGTTCTGCTTCGTTACTTCACAGCATGCAAAAGTTTGGAGGACGCTGGAATACCGAGCAGCGTAGCAAGGAAGAAAAATGCAAGAAAAGGGCCTCATCAAACTTACGGGATCCTGACAGACCTTATTTGACAGCATTTTACTGTGCTTAAATTGCAGAAAATAAAAACCAGAGCACTTCTGTTCCCTTAACTGCGTAATCAAGGCCAAGTAGTGGGTGCCATACTGATTGCCCCAAAAGTAGACTGTACATGCACTGATGTCCTATTTTTACCTAACCTAATAAAAAGAAACTTCAATCCCTTCCTCCCTCCCTTTTGCAAGAGCAAAAACCAGAAACAAATTGATGAAACTTACACCTGGAGTAGCTGCATTCAAAATTTTGCTTATACCTGAATACGGGCCACTTCTCGTCCTGGATCTCCAGGAGTATACACTTTGCAAATGCATGCTTTCCAGTGGTCAGCAGTGAGGTGGACTGTCGCTCCTCAATGTCGAATAATAATCAGGGCAAAGCATCTCTGCAAGCTGCAGTAATTTCTCCCTTTTCTCCCCAGCGCAGCCAAGCAGGAGCAACCCCGCAGGGTAGGTGACAGCACTACAATAACTAATCCCAACAAGCGAATTTCTAAGTGAGGAAATGTGCTCTGAAAATTCAATATTTATTCTAAGAGGATGAGACTCCTGAGAAAACAGAAAGCCTCGGTAATTAGTCCTCGGGATAAGAAGGTGACTCTTTCGCCTAAGAATTCTGTTCAAATCTTAGGTATTCAGTTTAGCTCAAAGGAAACAAGCATTTTTGTTAAGAAAATATCTAACACCTGGAAATTTTAGAGGCACACATACAACTTCAACAAAAACTAACTTGAAACAACTGGATTTTGTGTTTAAGTTGCCCTCTAAATTATCGGCATAACACTAAAGGGTTTGTGGCTGGTCTTACACCTTTTACGAAAAAACATTTTGGGGGGAGGTTTTGTTCCTCTCGTTCTGTTCAGAAAGGGCTTGAGGGGAAAGTCGAAATCCACCCAAAGTATATTTCCACTATCCCTCCCTTCTCGCGGTGCCTCCTGGAGCATGCTGCAAGCCTCCCCCCGCGCGGGAGAAGAGCGATGGATCCGATCCACAAGCACAGCCCAAATGCCGCACAGGAAGCCGCTACTGCATGCTTTATTCCCCTTTCTTGGAAACCATCGCACCGAGACCTGCCCTCACACACTTCTTCCCCTTTGCATCCCTAAAGAAACCCCCCTGAGCCAGGAAGAGCTCATCCCAGGAGGAAATGGTACGGCAGACCCTCAGGGAGCGCACACAGAAATGAAAGCGGTTTCTGCCTTGAGCTTCTTTAGAAGTTACAACCTATTAGCAGAGAGCTGGTAACTGACCTTATGTCATCCTGAGCAGGCCCAACTACAACATAAATATAGATTAAATTAACCATATTCACTTTGTCAAAAGCATACATAAGCAGTGGAAGGGTCTGAAGCTATGCACAGAAACATCTAAGCTGGCAGTAAGTCAATCATTTATAACTAGCTGATGTACTCTTAGACCATCGTCTTACTGCTCGGTGAGAGCAGTACATTGGCTTGAACAATTTGCATTCCTAACAACTTCATCCCTCCCCTCCCTCTCCCCGCTAGTCATACCCAGCAAGAATCCGACACTGATGAAAAAAGCCTGTCCCTTTTCCTTTTTTTTCTTCTCCACACCGGCTCAGTTCCCAGCACCAGCTCACAACAGAGCTGCACGGCACCGGCACGACCAGCCCATGGTGCAAGGCCACACGGCTGCGGGAGCAAAAGACGCGGCAGGTGGGGGGGCAGGAGGTGGCAAGGGAAGGACAGACAACACATTCGAAACCACCATAAATACACAACTTTTTGGCAATATAGGCTGTTTCACACGTGCTCTCCCAGCACGCCGCCATGGCTCTACACAGCACAGAGAGCTCAAAGGATGCATTTTGACAACTAGAATTTCTGTAGCTGACTTTCAAATTTAAAAGAATTCAAACTGCATTTCTACAAACAGGATCATGTTCTCTGGGAGTTCATCCACTCCTGAGTCTTACTGAAGGCCATCACCCACCTCCTAACCCTGTCATATGTTTCCAAGTACTAAGAAAAGGCACAAGGTTAGCAAAGAGTATTCAGACACAGCAGCTTTCATAGATAAAGCATGGGAAGCAAAAGGAAGACAGAATTGAAGAAAAAACAAAGCAGGATTCCCTAAGCAGGTCTAGCTGATGCAAACGTTGAAATATCTAGCTCTATTTTATTGTCTATCACATATGAAAGTGTTTGTACTTAAGCAATAATTGCTTTGTAAAAAACAGTAATATGCAAGATGAGAATAAGTACTGGAGGCCCAGAGTGAACAGGAAGAGCCAACTTGCTGAAGAAAGATACTTGAATCAAAAAGTTACTTACTTCCTAGTAAGTAAAGGAAACATCAGCGCAAAATGCACATGTATTTTCATCAAGTACAAGGCAGGTCTAAATGCAGCATGAAATAGCTGCTATTTACAGGAAATTGTTAGAGCCATACAATATAGTGTTTCATTTTGAAAGCTTACTGGACTTAAACTAGACTAGATAGACAAAACAGAAGGTTATTATTTAAGCAGCACTCATCTCAGAAGGATATTAGGTTTATAGCCTGATGCTGCTTACTCATAACAAAGTCTAATTACAGCCTAACAAGCACACCCACTAACTTCAATGAGACTAGTCAAAGAATAAGACAGGCTCCACTGTACGTCAGGTTTGGCAGCTTCCTGATTAAGTACTCTAGAGGAAACAAACCATTCGGCCAGTTAATAGAGGAAACTATTTAACACGGAAGCCAGGGGAGAAGTGATGCCTCACCACTGCAGCAGTCACCGTCAATGCCAGAAGCAGGACTTGGGAACTTCACAGCTTCTGTGTATGTGCGCAAGACCAGCAGATCTCCACATGGAAAATGATCACCTTCAGTAGGTCTTTAATTTAGTTGTTTATTTACAGCTTTGATAAAAAGTTTCTGAATCATTTGGTTTTATTATACTGGTAATTGCGTAGGGACTTGAGTTACATATAGGTCACTGTCTTCTATTGGAGGAACGTAAGCTTTTGCAGCTGTAAAAAAAAAAATACAGAAAGGCAATAAAGGAAAAGTAACTGCAGAAGAAACTCAGGACTAAATGGCTTTTGTTTTCAAGCTCCACCTCCCATCATGAGCCAAACATCAAGTGGTAAATCAGCTCTGCATAACTGCCTGGCATACTACAACACACACAAAACATACCCATCCAACTGATATCTCTCCTTCAAAACACTGAATATTCAATGCCAGCAATATCAACCTTGATAGCAATTTCACTCCAAGAGCTATCTCTTGGTTTTCAGTAGGGCTGTTTGCTCCACTCGTCAAACTACACTCTGTGTTGCTTGTAGAGTACTCTTGATCATAATCCCTGCTCAAAGCGTGTTAATTCAATCAGGCCAGACAACTAAGCAGCTGCAGGGTATCACAGCTGGGACCACTGAATGTTACAGAACCATCCTATGGAGAGCATACTGAAAAGTGACACTACTAGTAATGCAGGGACTGGAAGACAGTGACACATCATGGGGAAACTGTGCCAAACTGACTAAATGCGGATTGTTTTCTAAATAACTTTCACATTCTTTACTTAATATGAAGTTGCATACATGTTCTGAGTGCACATGGATTTGGTTATACAATGACATTAAACAAAAGATTTTAAATATTTATATTTCTATTTGTAATCTTATGATTCAGCTGGTATACCCACATTTCACACGTTTACATTCCTCCTCCTTTCATTTCCCCCCACTGCCACGTGAATTACAACCACCCAACCTCCCATCAGCTCTGCGCCCAGCTTTGAAACACAGCCTTTCTCCCTCCACTTTCAAACTGTACTCCTCCTGGCTGAGCATGCTTTTCCCTCCAACTGGAAGGATGGGATCCGGCCAGAGCCCCAGTGCCAACATCACCGCGCTTTGTGGCAGGCTGACTCCATTCAGCAGAGAGCTAATGTAAGCACAATTAATAGAACCTCAGTTACACAGGCATAAGGGTTCAGCATCTGGTTAGTCTATGTGCAACGTCCCTGGTGCCCATCAGACAAAGCCAGACTTTCTTAAGCTGTGCAGGCTCAGGCGTGGAGTTGAACCCAACTGCACTTGAGGGCTGGCGATTTATAGGGGAAAGTCTGTGTTGTGTTCATAACAAGCTATGTATAATTTGTTGCAGCAGTTGAACAATGGCCTGGGTAAAGAGAATATCCATAGCAGTTGTGTTCCTGATGTATCGCAGCACTAGCAGTCTTAAAACATCCAGCGGGTCAAATATCTGTGTTTTTGAAAAATAACAAAACAAAAAAAAAAATTGGGGAGGGAGGGAGGGATGGGGTGAGAGTAGAGCAGGGCACATAATTCCACTGAAAAATTATGTCTCTCCGGTCAAAAATTCAAACCAACTACATCAATGATACCCGTTTGATCTATCACAAAAACATACTTGCTTTTGGAAAGCCTTTAAAGTCATTTCATCAAAGCAGAGTAGCCAGCAGGCTGTGCGCACAGGCAGTCCTCCCGCACTGAATTGCCCCGCAGCCCACTGCCCGGCTCCGACAGCCGGGAGGAGGAGGAGGAGGAGGAGGACGAGCGGGCGGAGGCATCAGCCACGGCAAGAGGCAGCAGCGACACCCCGCAACATGGCGCGCAGCCCGTCCTTTTTGCCAGTTTCCCTGAAATGCTGTTTTGCTCCGTGCATTAAGCAAAGGGGAAATTGCAATCATGCATATACAAAATGAGCCGAAGCCTAACATGACAAGACAACTTTGGATATGTACTAACTGGTGAATCAGACATTTTTCCACCTCTCCTCTCTTTCCTCTGTTAACTGAGAAGTCAAACTAATCCCTCCCCTTTGAAACTGTAATATTCAGATCAGAAGTGTAAAAGCAGACTCGGGTTGATCTTTAATTATAATTTCTGCATGTATTTTGGTTACAGTCTTAATAAGGGCATGCTAAAGGCCCTTGGGTCTTGTTTCCTTTCCTCTTGATTTTATCTCGCTTCATTCAAATTACTATGTATGACTTCATACAATCTAGCTGTTTCAAGCATTGAAACCTGAACGCAGTAAGAATCCGACCACCACCAATTCTTACAGCTAAGGCCACCCCAACACACACAGATACCTGCCATTTCTTTTGTGTGCCAATCCTAGCAATGCTGCAGCTATCTCTATGTGTTTTCAAGCCTGGATTGATGTGCTGCTCCTCCGTGAGTTGGGAGGAGCAGAAGGTATGAAGGAAAAGAATAAACAAAACAGGGTGGCCATTATGTCACTGCATCTATTTTTCAGGATGCAGTCCTAAGGAAAAGCTCTCGGGTTCCTGCATCAGCAGGGACAGCCAGTGGGGATTCCTGCCTTGCTCAAGAGGAAGGACTTCAAAAAGCACACACAACTGGTTCTCAGGCTCTTCAAAGAGCTCTAGAAGCAAGAAAATACCAAGCTACAACATATTCAAAACCCAGTAATAACAGTGGCAGCTTCTGCCACCTTCTCACATTAGAGATGTATCTGCAACCTACCCCAGCAGCGAAGTGAGATGAAGAACAAACCAGTATAATCAGCCCACAGAAAAATGGAAGTCAAGAAGAGGGAGGATGAAGGCTTATTTCAGAGTATATAAATTTAACTATTTTGGTCAGCTACTGTACTGGAAATTTTAAAGACTAACTTGGGGGAGGGGGGATGCAAAGGAGTAGAAAAATGCTTATTTGTGATCAGTGTTGTCAGATGCTCTCTTCAACTTGTACCTCTGCTTCCCTGGTGAAGAGGAAAGGAAGCTATAAAGGGGTTGCTAAGCTTCTGAGGCGAAAAAAGGAAAATAAGCAAGCAGGTAAATGTCTCAAAGACAGCATCAAAAGGAACTGACAGTGCCAACACCATTAACCAGAGAGACAGCCTGCATAAATCCATCTGAATTTGAATGTGTTAATTTTCCCAAAGCTTACGAAGGAATCAAAGGCTATTTCATACCTCAAGGAAAGGGAAAAGGTCCGACTGAAGCGGGGAGGGGGGGGGAAATCAGCACAACTATGCCAGCGACAGGAGGACGGGCTGACCCCCGCACAGATGTGCTGTAAGCTCATGACATGATTTCACCCACCGGAGCCTCACACTGTAGTGCCTGTTTGAAACACTGCTGCCTGCCCTACAGCCATGCCAGCACGCCTGTTTACACAGCCACACTGAGTATCAGATCTGGCTTCCCTGAGCAAAACAAAAAACACAAAACATGGTTTCCCCCCTCCCCGCCTTTGCATTTTTAAGTCAGACCCCGTCCCCACCCTGGGTCACAGGAGAGCTGCATGGCTGCGCTGGAACAACTGAGAGGGGTGTGCATGCAAGTGCAGGGTGGAAACAGGGGATATGAATTCATCTTGTAAAAACACAACTTAAGCCAGTTCTCCCTGCCAGAGACAGATTTATCTAGGCTTAGAGGAATTTATAAACGAGCAAGTAAAACCTATCCACATAAGCCTTTCTGGAGACAAAGCTACATCTCATGCAGTACCATATCGTGTATCCAACAGGCATTTTCAAAGGATGAATAAATTCCCCCATGTTCCATGCTGATCCCTGTCACTGACAACATCTGCTGTCACTAGACTGCAGAAGAGTCCCCTATAGAGCGTAGGACATGAGCTACCTGCTGAAGGAACTGCCTGTGGCCAGCATGCCCAGGCTGCAATCCCAATTTTAGGTCATGAAAGGACAAATCATGACATTGCATCCCAAGAGAGGCAACTAGGCAACTGTCCAAGGCCTGTCACCTGCGCTCAGTCAACAGCCATGTGCAAGAAAATGCATGTAGGAAAAGCATCACTTGCAAAAGCCCATGCTCTGGTGTTCTAGTGTGTGTAACACCTACATTCAAACAAAGCTTTGAATTCAAGGAAAAAATGCAGTTGCTAAACCACATGTGTTATAAGCAGGGTTCCGAGTGCAGCTAAATGCCTGTTTCTTTTATTCCATATCAGTTTCAAACACCCTGAACCCAATTTACTTCAACTTTAAAAAAAGATAAAATTTCTCATTTAGTTGCATTACTTTCACAGTCTCTATGTTTTGTTTCGTTCATACATTCACAACTGTTTAAATGATCATGAATTTGAGAAACTGAATTCTCATTTGCAAGGCAAACAGTGTTCATGCCTGAAGAAAAAAAATTAGTCATCACTTTTATTAGAGTACAAATACCTTTTCATCTTTTCAAATGCTTGATTCCTGTTCCCCTGGGTTTTAGCCCTTCTGCAGAGTTATTACAGTGCACTCGAACAGACCTTTTCCACCACTAGTGTGAGAAAACATTCAGATGTGAACTCTTTCTTTGAAACAGAAGAAAAAAACCTGGCAGGCTTCTGCGGAATGTAAAAGAAGCCTCATGTGCAGTAAACATCACGTGGGCAACAACTCAGTGGAGAAAAGTCACAAGAGTCATTGGTTTGAGTAATTCTTGCAAAGAGTAATTTTGGAGAATAAAGTCACCATATATAAAACTCATGTGCACTGAAAAAATAGTTTGAAATAGGTAGCAGAGCTTGTTTTGTGCCCCTCACCCCAGCAAACCTCCTAATTACTTAGACAAGGAAAGGTAAGTTATGACTTTTATTAGCAAAGAAACAACAGGTGTGATTCCCAGATGCATCTATGTAAGCCATATTCCACTTATTTTTATAAGTTAGTGATCTGAAAAATTAGTATATGCACACCTGAATGCTTAACCAAACAGCAACTTCAAGAAGTGTCTTAACCAAACCTAGTACTAACATGTAGAAACTTTCAGCTCACTTAAAAGTTAAGTTGCAAAGCTTGATCTTTAGCTCTTTTGGTCTCTCAAAGCCAGCTCCTGGCACTACACCATGGTATGCAGATCAAAAAAATTCATCAAGATTTGGAAGCACATCCTAATGATGTTTATTTATGTGAAAACTGTGCAAGTAGTCAAACTTGCACAAAATGTATTTTATCAACTCTCCCAGCTACCTTCCCCAAGTTTATATTTATTTCTATTTAACAGCTATTTTCTCCTCATTTAAGTATTTCATAAAAAGCCCCAAAACAAGAAGATTATAAGTTTCTAATACTGCGTTTCCTTCAGCTCTGACACCAGCGAGAGCAGCTCTGGCTCCCTGGCATCACACCAGCACACAAATACACCGCAGGTGCCGCAAGAAACTTAACGCTGCTCATGAAACCTTCTCAGAGTGTCCGGCACATACTGTGTTCGGTACAGTTACTGTGTTTCTGTAGAAGGGTGCATTTGATGTAAATCTAGCAACACTGACTGATTGTAGTGGTTGGAAAACAAAAGGAATATAATGGTGAGGTTCTTTTGCCTGCTTCTTAGAAAGACATCATGGGCTGACACAGTGCCATGCTTACTGGAAGCCCTGCCTATTTGGTAAAAAGTGTTAGGATTAGAAAATTACCTATTGTGAGGATTCAAACTTCATAGGCTTGATCAAAAGTTGTATGACAGATACATGTTGATAAAGCCACTATTTCGAGCTTCAGAGCTGCTAGTGTTCGGGCTTCTTTCTGCACTAAGTTTTTACTGAGTATGTGGCTTCTGTAACTCCTTTTGGCACTGTATCATGAAATGCTACAAATAAACAGCAAACTTGACATTTCCATAGATGTGAGACAACACAAATAATGCCAGGGGAACCCAGACTTACTAGAAAAAAATATTACTCAAGCTCAAATATTTTGTAGTTATTTACTCTCTTCTGAAAAGAATTAAAATTTGTATTTCTCATGTCTGTTGCAGAGTACAAAGTCTCAGGGAAGAGGAACAGACTTTGAAGTATACTTTCAAAATGTTTCTCTTTTAGGATGAAAAATATTTTTATCTTCTGTAACTTTTAGCTGTCAAACATATTTCTAAGAGAGATGATCAGCTCAGATGAGTGTTACTGAGCCTGGTGTAGAGATTACTGGATGAAACTCCATCAGCTGTACAGGTCTAACCAAGTGTTCAGAGAGACTTTGCTCTGTAAAAGCTTAGTATTAAAGTACAGACTCAAGCAGAACAGAAAAACAGATTACCCCAATTTTGCATCCACATCATAATCTGGAGTTTATGCTCATCCTAAAACTGGCCCCACCTCTTTACTTTAATGTTGGTGCCAGAACTGCTGTCTTTCACCTGTGTCACTCACATAGAAAACTCCCATTGCTTACAGTAAGAGACTCCAACTTAAGCCATACAAACACACAGTACAAAATGTTTTCTCCGAGTCATTTACAACCTTAAGAGAAAATAAAACAAAAGGGGATAACAAACAAATGGTGGGGCTGATGGACAGAAGGAATGGAAATAGAGAAAAGAACGCATGCAGCTTCACAGTACTATTATAAGCGTGGTTAATTGGAATGGAGCCTATGGATTTGTACTGTTTATTTTGAGTTACGAGATACAAATAAAATACTGCAGCTTAAACAACTCTTTCCTTACTCATCAGAGTCAGGTATGTATTAAGCCTTTATATATTAAAATGATGAATAATTCTGCATATATCACTCAGCAAAAGCTCATGCATGCTGTATGACTTGAAAGAAAAATAGAACAATAAGCAAGTCAGGGAAAGACATTCAATAACTGAACATTAGAATTGGCAAGGACAGCAATGAAGCAATCACTTCACTGACAGGTAAGGTTAATACACAATACTGACAATGTGGGGCAAACTACTTGAGCATCAGGAGAAGGCAGCAAAGCTTGGAAGAACAGGATAATAGCAAATATTTGGAAAGAACGACATGCTTACCGCTTTCTGCTGAAGAGCATCAGCGGCGAGAGCACCGCTTTGCAAGGAGCTCTGGCTAGCTGCTACCCTCTCCCCTGCTCTGCCGGCTCAACAGCAGGGGCTGCACAGAAACGGCCCAGACGAAAGGGAATATAAGGCAAAAGCATAGAAGACAGCAAACCAGAAAACATGTGGTTATCCATCCAAAGCTCATTCTTTTTAAAACACTTGGCTCTTTACTATTACCCAAAACTTCCTGGACATTCATCTATAAATCCAAGTGGCAAATACATTAAGCACCTGCACAATGTAGTAAAGCAGTCAAAAACGCAAAAGTTAGGCACATGCTAATTGCAAAATAGGAAAACAGTAAATATGGACAGATTTAATGCTTTTAAGGAAGTCAGATACCTTCTGGAGAGGGCAAATTTCCAAGAGTCACAATGATATCTGGTTTGAGTTTTTACTGTCTTGCAGTTTAGTATAATAAATTGTGGTTAAGAAGAATTTGTGTAAATATTGGAACAGGTTATGGAGAAGTGAACTATTTCCGAATTTATAAAATGAGCATGAAAGTATTCTGCCTTATTTACACCTCTATTATATTGCAACCTCAAAGTAGACTGAGGGTAAATTTTTTTAAAGAAGCTTCATGATAAAGCACTTGATAGATAAACTTTGGAAAATCTTGCTGTCGGGGCACTAACCTGCAGCAGAGGGCTCCAGGCAGGAACTCCTTAAACTCTATGGTAGTTCCTTCCTCAGACACCAAAACTCACGTCAGGTTTCTGACAGATTTGTAGCACTCAGTAAAAATCAGACAAGTAAAGTTGCTCCTATCTCTACCCACACACCCTGTCGCAAGGCAAAGATACCTGATTTACACATGAAGCAGCTCGGGAACAAATGCAGTTTTCCTCCTAGAAACCAGAGTCTGTTTACCTTGGTATATGCCCAGTTAAAATGCATAGATTTCTGTGTGTGAGCAAGTGGAAGAGCTTGCCAGTTGTAGCTTCTCCTTGAAACACTGTTTTCAACTGCCATTATCATTTCCCATCACAAGAACCAGCCAACTGCACTAGGAAATGGCTCCACCAGACCTGAGACTGAACTGTGTATGAACGTACTCGTCGCACCAGGTTCTGGCAGCACAGGCTAAGGCCAGCTGCTCCTTGTTGCTATATCCCACAACTCAGCATAAGGAAGTCTCCAACTAAAGGATCATCTTTCAACTTGAAGAGCAACATACTAAAATTTTAAATTCGAAAGGATATTCTATTATAGCACCAACTTTCTGTTGTACCTCTTTCAACACAACGCCTCCTGCTAAAATTGCTTCTATTTCAGTAATACTCACTTTGAATCTGCTCAAATACCTATTCAGTATCTGCTTGTGTAACATTCAAATAATGTTATGCATTAACATTAATGTTTGATTTCAGCTTTAACCACACACAGTGGAATTTACCCAGGAGTAGAAGTAGTAAGAAGGAAACCTCTAACTACACAAGAACCATGAACACCTTAATTAAATGTAACAGCCAGTTACGAACACGACTCTACAGCCAAAACCAACTTCCAAAATACTTGTTATCCCCAAAGCGACTTCCAGCATTCTTCCAAAGCCAACCTAACTACGAGCACAAAAGGATGTCCATCTCAGTCATGGTCTTGCAGAACTTTTATCACAATTTCCATGCCACACCAAAATGTAGCATTTACCAAAAACATCACCACAATTTTCCTGTGTTCACTGTTACTTACAATCAAGATTTGTTACCAAGATTTGTGCCAAACTTGCATTGATTACAGTGGCATTTAGTTTGACAAATGATGTCAAGACAGATGATGACATACCTGACAAATACGAAGTTTGGTATAGGAAATGTGAATATCAGCAAGCTCTCAGTCTTCAATTTATTGTTTTCATCAAACCAGCCCCAGCTCTAATTTGGGAGCATTTTATTTTGGTCAAAGAGCTCATCTAGTAGAACAAGTCAAACTTTGTTTGTTCTTGCCCAGGGGATAGGGTGTTTTCCAAATTATATACTCTCGCAGACGAGGAATAAAAAGGACAGGTTGGGAAAAGAAAATCATGATGGAGCTGGGCTTCAATTTAGTTGGAGACAGTGGAAAAGAAAATACTGACAATGTATTAGCACACCTGGATTCTTTTCATACAGAGAAGTATTAGAAAAAACATTCCAGAAAATAGAACTCTTAAAATATTTTTAATACACCTTATTCTAATAAAATATCCTATTTCATTACTCTTCACACTTCGCCCTCTAACCTTATGACCCTGTGCAAGCCCCTGAAAAACCTTTGTATTTTGAACGTATATTTTCTATTTGGCTAATATCTACTCTACAAAAAGCAAATTTTGTATTAAAGCTACCAATATTTAATCCTCAGGCATTACTGGAGGTACTTTTTTTTTTTTTCTAATAATCCTGAAAATTTGTGGATACTGCAATGTTTCACATTTCAAGGAAAATCACTGCAATTGAAGTGTCATTGGTAGTTTTAAGTAAATTAATTAGCATTCATGAGAAGGCACCAGGTTAATAGCTCTGGAAAAACTCGCCTACTTTTGTTCCATTTTGATCTGTAAAAATGTCTGAATTTTTGTATTAGAAATGCAGATGTCATCTAGCCTGGAAGATCAAGAGTTTGCAAAATGGTGACATTTGAAGAGTAACAAAATGAAGAGTGCAGACACCGATACAACAGATGCCAGAAAGTTCTTGTAAAAACTTCTGAGTTTCACAAAAACTAAACTAATAGAGTGGGTAAGGAAACACTGTGCTTCTTTCACCATTAAAACCCTAAAATCTTACCACATAGACCTTCACAAAAAAGAAAAAGATCAGAAATGACATTTTGGTATTGAGTGGTGGTAAGAAGGAGAAGGAAAACAATAGTGTCTTTCAAACCCTACTTTTGCTATTCCACAGCATAAGATTATTAAAAAATAAGCTGTAAGTAAATTAAAAAGTTATCATTATTGCACAGTTAACAGAGTAGACACATCAGCTATATCTGTATGGCACTGCACTTGGTATAGGCGATGCTACTGTCCACATGGTACTTCACTATAATATAGCAAAGAGTCTAGAGTGGTTGCAGCAGATATTATATATAAGCTTCTCGCCTCACTTCTGGGGAGGGAGGGATGTAGGGAAACCCATCAAGCTACTTAGGTCAACAGTTAAACTTGTTTAAAACCCAAGCTTTCTACCTATCGTTAAAAGTTTTGACTTGTGTCTCTCCTGTAAGACTGTGAAAAGTCTGTAAATTTATGCTAACCACAGTGGTGCCTTGGAAACATAAATAACGTGGCCATCTGGAATACAACCGAGACCACAGATTTCATGTGCTACCAAAAACATCAAACTGCAATAACCTTCAGTTCCAAACAATTTACACTGGAAGAAAACTAGA
>VYZV01012494.1:54306-77326 GCA_013401275.1 Pandion haliaetus | reverse complement strand
AAGGCAATTTCATTTGGGCCTCCCACAAGTTTTTAGATAATTTTGAAGAAATAGAGCAGCAGAAGTAATCTGCCAGTTAACAGAAAACAGAACTTCATTCACTTTGGCCAACAGGTAAGCAAGGTTGTTTCACATAAATCATAGAAAGGGGTCAGGAACATCTCTGCATCGCACACAGAAGGCATGAGGCCCTCAAGGGACAGTGTTCTGAATTCCCTATAGGCAAATTAGCAGGACCTGAAATAATCAGAAAAGTCTTAAATTTCAGCTCTGGCCTGTCCTATCCCGAACACAAACTGATGGAAAGAACAGAATTTATAAAAACTCCCATTACAGCTCTATAGCTCAGTTTAACTTTGTACTATCTTAGCTTGATGATGCTTTCCCTTTGCCTACACTTGGAGGTTAGGGACAAAAACATGGAAAAAGAATTCAGATTCTACATAAAAGTCTGTATTATTTTATTCCCAAATATAAAACATTTAGCTATTTATTTTAAAAGTCTATAGACAAATACACAAACAACTGGACTGCGGTTTACTTCAGCTCTACAACCACATGAGCGGCATCTCTACATTCAATTTTTCAGTGACTTCAGTTCTCCTCTGTGGTCTATTGCCTGGGAACTTAGCACCTCCAGGCAACATACAAATCCCTGGTCTTCAGTTAAAAAAAAAAAAAAAAAAAAAGCTTACTCTAAAATCTATTCATAAACATCAAATAATAGTGTTCTCTCCCTCAAAATTTTTCAGACTTCACTTAAGCCTACACAGAGTAAGTAGAGGCACATTTGTGCATTCATGCCCTTCCAAAAAAAATAACCACCTAGAACTTCTCCCAGTGGGTAACGCCAATTTAAAAACAATCAGGAAAAGCTTTATAAACTTGCAGTGAACAAAAGATGTTTCTGGTGTCATGATGAAGCCAACACTGACACAGCGAAGTTAGCAGGGCATTGTATTCCTCCTGAGCAGCTACTGCAAGCTTCAGCAAACGGAAAGACCAGCACCACAATTTAATCACAATTTATTTCTGAGTTCAGGATCAAAGTGCCAGGCTGACAGACTTCTGCCAACTAAAAAGCAAGTACAGCCACTCTGTCAGGAAAGAAAAAATAATTAGGTGGAGGACTAATGTGAAAATTAAGAGGAAATTTCATTTCTGCTCTGGTTGTCTCCCCAGGTGCTAAGCCTACACGTGTCCAAGCACATCTTCAAGCGACCAGCTCGCGCCCCAGTGCAGGGGCTGTGCCAGATCCCAGAGCGGGTCCACCGGGGCTGCCATCCACCACCCGGGACCATGGCAGCTACCGGGACAGCTGGGAGTACCGAGAGCTGCAACCCTGCTGCGCACCTTGTTACCTTAACATTAGAGACTACACCGCAACCACAGCAGCGCCTATTACTTAAAATACAACAAAGAAAACCAGAGTGGATTTTACATAATGTATCACAGGACATAAATGAAAGCAACTTAAGATTTAAGCGTTCCCTTAGACTAAACTCTTCACTGACAGTGAAATAAAACCGTTTCATCAAACGTACAAGATGGGACATAGCACATACAATTCTTTACTAGATAATAATAAAATGCCAGTTTTCATAAAACCTAAGAAGAGGAGAAATACTGACACGGGCAACTGGCTCAAGCAGCGTGCTGCTGTGGCAGGTGTGTGCAGCGGTGCAAGGCTGCTGACCATCCAGCAGTGGCAAGGGTTACGGAGAAAAAAACGGGAGGGAATACCTGCCAACTCTCACCCTCCGATACCCCTCCGGTGTGCAGTCTCCTAGGAGAGTTAAGGAAACACAACGGGGTTTTGCTTGTTTTGTTGTGACAAAGAGACGGCCCAACTTCACCTGCTTAAACAAGTTTTAAATTCACCTGACAGTGGTAGGAGAATAAATTTAGAGCTACTGACTGTATAGTCATGAAGAAACTCCGTTTTTAGTAAATGAAGAAGTTTTTTTTAATTCAATTAGGCCTTCCACTCTAAGCAAATAAAGAATTACATATGCTGTGGAAACAACATATACGTGCTTTCCCCTCCAATCCTTTACACTTCTCCAGCCATATTACGGAGCACTTCTGTGTACCTGGCATTCATGTATTTCAAGTTGAATGAATGAAAGCAATGAATGCTGGAACTGCATCTCAGTCCTGCAAACAGGGAGATTCCAGCATTGATAGGGAATAACCTGGATTAGGGACATTCTGCAGGGAAGCCATGCACCCCTCACTACAAGGGGGAAACGATTTAAAGGTCAGGTCCTAGAGCCGATGTGTCCCCACCTCGGTCAGCAATGACTTGGCCAGCACAGAACATCCCAGCTGGGTACCACCACACCACTCCAGTTCTTCATTATCAGTAGCACAGGCCCGCCAGGGTGCAGAGCTGGCCCAGCCTTCAGACCCAGTCACCAGCGAACTGCACCCTGCAGCCAGCATCTGAAGCCATAACACAGCGTCTTCCCCCCCGCCACTTGTTTTTCTGGTGTTGTGCACCTTTGCTCCCAGTTATGTCCCCTTTGTTCTAGCCCACTATGCAATGCTATAAATCAGATGTTTAATTTCCCTGATCTGGGAGAAAACACCACCATATTCTTATTGCACCTTCTCCAGCTATCCCTCCCCGTGCTGCCTCCCTCCCCGCCTCATCATCCCTCGCTCCCTGCCTGGGACAGCCAGCTCAGGACCCGGCTCCCCAGTTCTTGCTCTTACCTCAAAGGCTTTCACCACATTAAGGTGGCCAGAAACATCTAGGGCTGCTGGCTCTCCCTCCGTTACCATGTCTGCCTTGCTGATATTTTATTTTTAAGAGAACCATATGAAAATCAGCATGATAAAGAAGCAGGGCCAAGCCACTAATCAGAAACCATTCAAAATTAATTTCCTTAAAAACGTCAAATATAAACACTTGCACAGTAGGAAGATAAATAGAAGCTCTCCAACATCAGAAATGAAAAAACTTTTTTTTTTTTTTTTAAAGTATGAAATCATTGGGGCTCCTTTAGACTTCTAGGAGCAAGTAATGTTTAGAAGTATCTTTTGGTTTGTTGAGTTAAAAAATAAAAAGACAGAGCATGCAAGAGAGAGAAACAAAAAGAAAGAAACAAGTACGGGTTTTCCGCTGTAGAAATTATGCAGACACACATACTGAGATAAAATAGCAGCTACATGTACACTTTCAAAACATTTAAAAGCATAAAAATATTTTAGACATCTTATTTTTTTAGACCACTTACGATTTAATCCTGCAAAGGCTTACGCATTTGATTGACCATGTGAGCAGCTCCCTTTAGGTTGTGCAAGAAAAGATAGAATCATGCTCTAATAATTCCATTAATTCCTAAAATACAAACAAGAATTCTAGAAACACATCAAAAAGGCTTCTTTGGAGCCCTCTTATCCATCCCAATTTTCAGTATTTGATAGGACACTAACTGAGCAGAAAAACCTTTAATAAATTAAAAGTGCAAAGAATGCAAGATGCAGTGTATAGACTATTTTGTATCTATTTCATCTGTGTCTCCAGATTTTTGTGCAATCTTCTCCCAAACCTTAGCACTCAATGTACACCCATAGTTTCAGGCTCTTCTACATTTCTTTCCTATTTCACCAAAGCAGACATTCCAAACGCCTTTTTCTGGATAGTTCCTTCTCAGTTCTTGCTATTTAGCCTTGAAGGGCCTGTAAAGTCAGATTTCATAGAAGATCCTTCCTTATTCACTACCAAATATTGTTATGAACCTACATATTTACGCAAGATTTTTATGATTTCAGAAATAAAAGAAGACAAAAATCTTCCTGTGTTATCACAGCAATATTCTGCAAGCAGGATTTTTTTTCTTCATGGTTTGTCCATTTTCTACTTATTTACATCCCTGGGATTTTTGCTGATATTCAGAGCTCCAAACTGTACTGTGACCTCATCCACATTCAATCACAGTCATAAAACATGTGCTGGACCTAAATAAAATCAATATATCTAAAAATAGCAACATAAATAGAAGACTCATATTTACCATTTGGTTCAGAACATTCTGCATCCATCATCAGGTGTCAGCCAGGACAAAACGAAGCATCTCGGAGCACCAGCAAATGGGCTGCTCCAACTGCATAGTTTGGATGCAGTTTGACAATGAAAATACTTTTTAAAACAGAAAACAAGCAGGCAACAGCAAGCTGAATAGCAGGTGGAAAGCACTAGTAAGCGCATTCTGTGACACATAACGCTGCTGCAAATCACAACAGGCCATTCTGCTGGTTTGTCAGGGGCCAGTTACAAGTTAAAACAATTTGCAAACAATAAATATAATTCTGGTGACTCAATATAATTCTGGTTAACTTAGTCCACATTTATCAGAGGTTTTATCTCAATTCATAGGACACCACTTGGTATATAAAAGAGCCTGGCCTCCCAAAAAATTACATCAGCTCCTCGTTAGTAAATATCTTTAGAAACAAAACAGGAGTCAAAGTTTTTACAGTTTAAAAGGCACAAATAAAAAAAAGTTTTAAACCAACTACAAATAAAAGCTTAGTAGAATTAAACAGCTATATTCCCAGCATTTGAACCAGGCAAAACACCCATGCAGATGGTTTGCTCAGCATCACTTTTTCTGTGACAGAAGAATCAATGTTGTCCATTTGCATTAGAACAGCCAGACAAAATCTCTGTGTGTGATAATTTGCTGTAGCTAGAGAGAATTTGCAATGAGAGCTTTAAAGTTTTCATAGCAACCCACAGTGTCCCTGTGTGCATGAGGGATTAAAAAGGAGATGCTTCTTTTTCTCACTGCCCAAAACCACCATCACACAGGGCACAAGCCCAATGCCACACACCTTGAGCTTCATCCAGGCTGAGCCCCAAACTTCCTTATCTTTTCTTAGGTGTTTTACTTACTTATCTTCTTTCTCTTGCTGAAATACACCGCCTTCTCTTTCCCCTCTCCTCCAGCTTCCCATTCAAAACCTCTAATTCAGGTCATTCAAATTCTTGCAATGGACACGGGTATTTCTTGGGGTTGAGCTGTATCAGTTTGGTTCCAATTTCTCTCTCTGTATTGTTTTTTTAGAAGTCATCTAACTGAGGGGCAGTTCTTACGCTCTACAGATTTATGCAGATCAATGATGCCATACACAGATTGTTTTTAACATACAAACACTGTAGTTGAGTGACAAAAAAAATATTTTATACTTTGACTTTGATGCCTTTAAGCAATACAAAACTCAAAAAGAAGTTAAATAGAAAACCCTCAACATAATAAATTGTTTCTCATATGCATCAGGAACTGGAAGTGTGTATCTCAATACATTTTATGAAAACAAATGCCTGCCCAGTGAAGTCAATAGATTACAAAGCCAATGGATAGGTCCCTTATAGGACTGCAGTTTCTATTACTGCCTAAGATTCTCGGAAGGCTATATGGATTAAAAATGTAAACATAAAAGACAGTACAGCCATCTTCTAAAACTCTTCTGGCTGATTCCTACAAGGGTGTACGATAATGGACAGCTAGACACAAACCACAGCTACCACAGTGCCCTCCCGCAGCTCCTCGAGTCCAGAGAAAGCAGATTTCATTAGGAAATAGAGTACTTCAGCTAACTGCAGTGCTTATTACCATGCAAAGCTTTTCCAGAATAGATGGAAAAACTCCATTGTGTGCCCAACTCTCATTCAAACTAGCTTAACTCAAGAACTATAAATATGTAGTAATGATACACACAGTTAACACCAGGTATGCTTAGCTAAGAAGGAAGCCCTTTCACAGCTGCATAAAATAGGCAAAATGAAAGGAAAACTTTTGAGAATTACCTATAAAGACAATAAACTATGTAAGTCTGTACTGGAGATCAGAAATCTTACTTTACAATACATAATGAAAGGGAAATTATTAAACCTCAGACTGTTGTGGAAGGCAGCGAAGCTGAGCTACAGAAGCACGTGGGCAACACCCCAACGTGACACAAACAGCACGTGGCAATAATGGGGTAAGATTGCAAGGCTATAAGAGCACAGGAATGCATATAAATTGTAGAGGCTGATAATACGTTTTGGAGGCCTCTAAGGACTTTGTTTAGCTGCTTAAAACTAGTCATTCATGATAAAGACGAACTTGTAGCTTGCTTAATGCTGTTGCTTAACACTGACCTACTCTCTGAAGGAGTAAGGAGATTCGGCAAGCCCAGAGCCAGTTTGAGCCAGGAAAAGGAGATAGGGTAACCACTAGCCTAAAAAAAGGAAAGAGAAAGAACCTGCCTAAAGAGGAGAAAAAGGACCCAGTGAAAGAGAAGACCCGAGACCCGAATATTACTACTGGACCAGACCATGGTGTGAGGGGCAGGAACTCAGATTGCAAGGGTGTAAGTGCCCAGGGATTTTAGCTTTTGGGGTCCCTCTCCGGAGGCAGCCAGCTGGAGCTGTCTAAATTTGCGCACCACAGATAGAAAAAATTACACTTTTTATTCTGAAGGCCTTGATTAGAAAGTCTGCTTCAGGGAAGCTAGGGTTGAGCCTGAGGGAAGAAGCAGCGCCCGACGCCGAGCGTGTGTGTGTGAGGAGTGGGAAGGGGCACTCGGCTCGCTGGAGTTGCCCACTGCAAAGGGACTCGGGTCCGAGCAGTTAAAGTCCATGTGTGTGTGTGTGCGTGTGTGTGCGTGACTCCGTGATTGGTGCATGAATGCTTGGGCAGCAGCTTCTCCCTTAACAAGACAAGATATGCATGGAAAAAGACTGGGGAAAAAAACAACTTGCCTAACTGCAGAAACACAGAATCAGAAAGTAGCCAAAAAATTAAAAACTCTGCATTCTAGCTTATTTATTTCATCATTAAATTTTATCCTTCAATACCGCAAACGTGGCAAATATTACCTACAAAGCAGAAAAATACAGCAAAAAGCGAGGCCCTTGCAGATTCAACAAAGATCCAAGTCCAACAGCTTATTGTTAAATATCACTAGTATCTTCCTCACGTGGAGCAGATTTTGTAGGATACATAGTTAAAGCAAAAAGCCCTTCATCAGTCTCGGTGACAATCAAACTTAGCACCATCACCTTCATTGTCTCAAAAAACCCCAAGCTGGAGAAAAACCACAATATTGTAGCCTTACAGAACTATTCACCATATTATCAACTGTATGCATGTAGCGTGGTGGCTTTGAATTCCCTTACAACTGAGGGAAGGGCAGGAATCAATTGCTCATGCTCTACCTCGTCCCAAGCAGTAGAAGGTGACCCACTTGTCCTGTTTACTGTGTTTTACAAAATACACAATGTACCTAAGACCGTGCCTGTGGTGCACCGGTACACCACCCAGGATGCAGGCAGGTACGCTGCCTGGGATGCTGGGTTTCCTGCTGTCTGATGCAGCAGAGTGAGGTCTTCCCAACAAGCAGGAGCATTTCCAGAAGCCCCTGAAAGGACCAAAATCTTAAAAGGCCTTTTCTGTATTTCTGTGGTTTTCTGGTCTCTCAATGGGATTGGGTTCTCTTTCGTTTTACTCCAGGTAACAGCCTGTCACAGACAGCACCCGTTGGGAGCGATGCAGGAGGGAAGATGCAGCTGCTGGCTGCTGCTGTGACCCTCCAGGGACAGGGACAAAGGGGAAGACGAAGAGTTACAAGAAGCACATGAAGCACTGAAGGCCAAGAAGCAACAGCAAGAGGCCAATTCACTGATGGCTGAGCTCATTAAAAGAAAAGAAAAATAAAGAGAAAAATAGAGGAAAAGGAAAACGTGTCTAGTCATCTTAAAAGTGTTTGAAATTGCACAACTAAACCTGACTCTAACACATGGTTTAGTTACTTAGATGAAGGAGACTTACAGCAAGTAGATACAAATCTCCACATTAGGAAGTACTCAAATCATGAAGAGTAAGTGACCATCCAAATTTCAGCCAGAATGAAAATGACCTTATCTCACTTATAAACATGTAACATGTACAGCATCTATCCTTTTTTGAGTAACAGGCATCGCTTACAAACCTTAATGCATTTAATTTGTAACATTGCTTCCTGTTCCTGATAGGGAAAGGAAAATTCATGAGGCAAATATTTAGCTCCAGGCAACAGGCCAGTATAGCAACAGAAAGTTTTACACTTGTGCCAAGATTTCTTGGTTTCCTTTTAAAATGAAAATCGTGACAATTATCTTGATGCTCTCTGATGAATCAGATCTGTCTATATGAAAAAAAGCCTTTTTTTGTTTCCAATGCACTATTTTACAAGCTTATTCACTTTCTTTAAAAAAAAGCAGCTTATGTACCAACTTAAAAGCTAATGTGCTTGCATGAAAACATTCGTAACCAGTCAAGCCACAGAGATTTTCAGTCGGTAAACCTGAAATGCCAATTGAAAGAGATACAGAATTTCACCAAGGGGATGAATTTAGAGACGCTTTTCAAAAAATACAGTTATTGTCCACTCTGTTCAACATTTTCCAACTCACATTATTCATCTGACTGGCTTGTAGTGCCAATTCTTGATAATGTCGGCATTTCAAACACCATCTCACCACAAATTAAAGTTTCAATTGAACTTGAAAAAAAAAACCAAGTACTTGAAATACCATGCCCATGCTGCTTACCGCCACAATTCTAAATTCAAGATTATTTTGCTTATTCTTTGTCTCATACATGCTTGATTTGTTCTGGGGTCTTCTCAGTACTACTCTTGTACTGTTTTTCCACCAAATGTGGAAAGTGTCAGTTGTTAGCTGATTTGCAGGTGGGAATATGAACTCTGCTCATGTTTAATCTCCTGTTTTAACTCTGTTCTCACACTGCACAGCAATTTAAGAAAGGCTAAGGTCATTCTAATTTGCAAAAAATACTGGCTTATCTCCAGAAGGCTTTTTGAAGCTAAAGTTATCCTGTGATTTTTCAATTTACTGATTCAAGAATCTAATCTGTTTCTAATGTGCATTTGTTTCTCTTGCTCTTGTAGCTCTTCCCCCAGAAATCTCCTCCTGGTTCTCATGAATACACTTCTTGACCAGAAGCTGATTGCTCCCACTGGTAAAGCTGAATCCAAGAGTGCTGCAGGTACAAAAGTTCACAGCAGAAAACAGCGTCTACATTCAGGCAAGAACTTACCATTTTTTGGACTTCTGCCTCTCCCTCCTTCTCCCCTCCATGGCAGAGCTGCAAGTGCACTTTCTGCTCCCGACAGAACGAACACACAAGCACATTTGCAACCAGCAAACTCGCGTTAAATGCAATGTCACACACAGGGTTCAAATCCCATCATGCACAAAACCCAATTCCTTTGGCAGTCAAATTTCCCCACTGTGAATTACCAAAATTCATGACTGTCAGGCTGGGAGCAAAAAGTAAGGTAAGTAAATAAATACAATCTGACAGTAACCAGGGAAGCCCTTGCTGTCACACAGCAGCTTCTCAGCTTTCAACCTGCCTCACCGCTGTAGATGCAATAGATCTCCTCCACCATGCTCTGTTTACAGAGTTACTATACAGAAACATTATTTTCAGTTGAGGAGGAAAGACTCTGAAACCAGACATTCTGCAGATCTTCGTCCGGTGCTTGTATTTCTTTAAAAGTCCAGCCCCCAAGACAGAGCACAGCACCCTTAAGAAGTATTTCAAATCCATTTCAAAAGGAATCATACATGACGCAAAGCTCCTTTTCACAACAGACACCAAGACTACAAATCCGTGTCAGAAGGTCAGTAGATCTACGAATAAAATAAAAAAACAGGACTCGTAGCACTGGATTCTGTGTTCTCTTCAGCCATTCACTTTCTGTGTTGTCCAAACCAGAATCTCCTGCCCTTAATAACACTGCGGTCAGACATGCTCATCTGTAACCATACAAACACTGTTCGCATGATCACATACTTGAGATACTTCAAGACACTATCACAGTAGCTAAATTTAATTGTTAGATCTTTATCCATGAGTTTGCTTTATTTTTTTAAATACATCTAATATTTGTCCAATGATTGCAAAAATACCCAATAGCTAGCTTCCTTCTTATTGGAAAAGTTTCCATCGATTGTAGTTAAGGAAAACTAAATTCTGTAAATTAAAACTGACTCTTTCTGGATTTCCTTGATGAGAACTGATCTCCAATCAGTTTGGCCAACTAGAGCTTTTGACCTGAGAGAAGAGGAAGTGTTCTTTTAAGCATGCCCTGTTGAAATCTTGTGGTAAAAACCACTGTTCTCCCTCCGACCATGCTTCATCTGGAGCTATACAGGGTCGATGCCCAAAACCAAACTACTGGGGACTGTACACAGGGAAGAACATAAAAGAAAAAAAACCAGAATACAGGGTATTATTACTCCTGCAGCATTATATTGTTTGTGGCTGAGTTTTATTTGTGCTAGCTCTTAAGCAGATGCATGTTATACAGTTAAGTATAATTTCTGTGTTTGACCTCCCCTGAGATCGCCTATTACAATTTTATGGAGTCAGTACATTTCATATAGCAGCTGCAAGTGGAGAAAACACCCTTGAGCAAAGACAAGCTGGATGATACTTCTACAGACACTATACTGGAGATGGAGGGATTGTCTCCCCCCTCCCCACCCCCCAATCACAGTCATTATTTTGTGGAAGAGACTGAACCTATATTTTGGTGTGAATATGCAAATCTTGAAAAAAAAAAAAAAGCATGACTATTCCTCTCAAAACATACAGTAACCATTACTAGGAAAGGGCAATGAGCAAGGTTGGGCATGCTAAAACAATCATAATTACGTTTCAATCTTTGAAAGTTAAACAGTCCTTCAGAAGGGTCAGGAAACAAACGTTTCATCACAAATGGATTATATTTTGGTTTTACTGTCTTCTGCAAGATCTTAGCCAACCTCAGGCACAACAAGGAACTGAGAGGGCAACAGAGAAACCCTCTGGTAGCAGGAGAGACATATACCCACATACAGCAAAACATTTGCTTTTTCTGAAATGCCAAATTCCAAGCCTAAACCAGAAATCTCTGCAGTCTTCTCTGCAAGTATCAGATTTTGTACAGAGGAACACAGGCACTAGTGTCCATGCTCACAAGCACAGCAGCTGACGCACCCACAGAGTCTTAACCAGGCTCCAAGCTTCAGTTTGTCTCTCTCCACAAAAGCCATCTCGTAACAGGTTTTCCACTTGTTTGCTTAAAAACAAACAAACAAGAATACTCTCCTCTTCCTTCTCTCACTCTTGCCGCTTAAACCTGATCCCTTCTTTTACCATCTCCCCTCTAGTAACCTTCCGGCACTCCCACACACCCCAGTGCTGGCCTGGCCTCCCCTTCGTTGACCGTTCTCTCTTCTTGCCACTCGACACCCCCTTCCCTTCAGACTTTCCGCCGCCCCATCGCACCCCTCTGCCCACACCTCTCCCCACACCCCTGCCCAGACTCCCTGCCTGCACCGTTTACGGTCACTGGGGAGTGCTGCCTACACGTGCTTAAGAAAGATGTGGGCTTCTGCTTTACTATTTCTTTTGCAGTACCATACTCAAAACTGAGGTACGTAGCAGCAAGAGCAGCAGCTGAGGTCCCAAGTTCAGCAGAATTCGGCACTCCTGATCAAAAGGGTGGCCCCCGTCTTCCCCCGCCGCCCCGCTTGCCATGATTTAACTCTTGCTCTTGGGCAGGCAAAGGGAAGTGCAGGGCAGGAAACTGCCCCAGCAGAGGATACACCAACCTCTTCCTCCTCCTTCTCCCAGCTCCGTCTTCAGCCAGAGCAGAGAAATGCGAGTCACAGCACCGGCTTAGGATGGATTATTAATGGTAACAAGACTAAAACAGGAACTGGAGTGAGGCCTTGATTTCAACAGGAAGAACTGAAGAAATGCGCTTTTCACTGGATTGTTCAATGCTTCCTATTAGCTCACTTAAATTAGACCTCCTAGTAAATATAGGACACAGGAAGAGTTTATCCCTCTTTTGGGGGGGGGATTAATGATAGAGCTGGAATTAGGAGTCCAAGCCTTGTGAGCCTACTACAGTGCTCAACCAACTGGACAATGCTGCATGTGCAAGCTTAAAATGGCTCTCAGTGGCATGCTTCTCTGCTGCTTACAAAATGCCCATCATTTTTACTTCTGTTGTATTCACAAAAAGCTACAAAGAGGGTTAAAAGCCCAACAACAGAAGGCAAGGTTAAAAGAAAAGCCTGTGTCCCAAACCCAGAGGTCTTTACATTTTTGGTTCTGCACTTGCATACATTAAGACTCTACTTACACATTAAAAGACAAAATATTACTATCCCTGACAAACCTCTAACAGACTTCCTTCTATGATAGTGCTCACAGGCAACCAACAAATGCATTTCACAAAAGCCAAGGGGCTTGAGCAATCTCACCAACATGTAAGTATTAGAGCACTGTTTCACGGCCAATACAGATCACTAACAGTCAAAACCACTATAATGCCAGCTAGCCAGTCACCTCAACTTTTGCAGAGGCAATATTTGATCAGTTCGCTCACTGGTATTGTGCCTATAATTACAGGCTGGATAGGCATAGTAAATTCACACTTGCTCAATAGAGGCAAAAAGATTTACTGTCCTTTGATGAAGCTGGTACCAAAAAAGAAGTCCATGCCATGCTAAAATCCAAGAAATCCTGACTCAAACTACATTACTGAGAAACTACAATCTGAGCACTCAGGATCAATGTTAGGAATGACCTGACCAAGTGTTAGGGACAAGGAAAAGAACCGCCATTAATTTTAAACATTTCCTTTGAATAAAAAGTTTTCTATTAGTGACACTCATAACAAAGTAAAAACTTTGTACAGTGTTTAGATCGTGGTTTGGGGATGATTTTGAGAAAGGTCATCTTCTTGTGGGGAGACAAAATTCCAGAAAGTGATCACAACCCAAAACATCCCAGATACACAGCCCATGGATATACAGCACCGGCTTCACAATCTTACAACCGTTTCCCAAGCTGTTTAAAATGAGCCTGAGAAATAAGCACATGCATAGAGGTGGAACCAGTTTAGAAAAACTACTCTAATGAAAAGCAACTAAGAAATAATTGTATAGTGGGCAGTAAATAACTACCCACCAATATGCCTACTGCTACCAGCATGTCTACTAGTTATCATACACAGTGTTCCGAGCTAAATTGTATATAGCCACGCTTACAAACACAGTAAAGGGAAAGTGTGCTGAACAGTAACAACCTCCCCACCCTAAGGGGAATTTCAAAATCAGGCCCCACGCGCACCTTACACAGAAGAGAGCTAATACCAAGGGGCACGCTTGTTATAACCCTAATGTGTCCTGAACAGGAGAGCTTTTGGGAAGCATCAATACTAAAAGCAAATTAACAGAACAAATAAAAACAGGGTAGAGATGTGCAAGGGGGGGCAGAAATCAAGCAGGAAGAAGAAACTTGATCTTAATGTAAAAGAAGATGAGACACCAATGAATGTAGGAAGAGCCAGGCAGGGCTGAACACGGAGGAGCAGCAGTCCTCCCACCCCAGCTCCAGGGGAAGTGGGATTACGGGGCAGCCTAAAAGCCCAGAGTTTCCAGCAAAACAGAACAGATCAAAAAAAAATTACAAGCGCAGACCTGCCTGTTTGGACATTAGCACTAGTTTCTGGTTGAATTAAAGCCATCATTTGTGAATAACCATCTAAAAAACCTTTTTCAATTCCTATTAAAGCAGATACAAACAGGAAGGGATAATAGCCTGTCTTCTACTTATTAGTATATGAGAGGCATCTGCTGTGCTCTGAACTCCAAAGCAGCTGCTTTCTGCCACTGCAATGTAAGTCACAGACTGTTGTACCAGGCTGAGAAGTTCAGTGACTCAGGTTTTTCCAAGACATTAGGCATTTTTAATTAGTGAGTTGTAATGCAGACTAACACTTAGCAAAACTGGTTTAATTTGCATTTAATTACAGCAGTAGATCAAGCCACACAGGTCTGGCATCAATTTCAATAGAGGAAACTAATGAATACTCAAGGTGTGTGAAAGAAACAGGAATTTCAGCTAAGTGAAAGTTCCAGTCCCTACAGACAAAGACAAGAGATGGCAAGAGAGCAGGGAGGTATACACTGGAGAAAAATAGGAAGCAAAGTTTTCCATTTTGACATGCCAAAAATACTTGGGTGATCTAGATAAAGGAATTAGATTTATAAATGATGTGGAATCGAGAACCCAGAATTGGATACACAGAACTTTTTATTAATAAGTTGTATCATTATTAATAAAAGACATGAAAAAAAACACTGGGCTAAAGCAGAAAAAAATACCAGAGTGCAGACCAAAACCCGCATTAATCCAAACCAGCCAAGTGCCCTAGCTCCCAGGCTACAAAGCCTAGGAGGCTTCTTTCCCAATTTCTTCCCTTCCAGCCCCATGACCTTCACTTCAGCAGGAGGGATAGAAAGTGCTGCTATTTCACACCAGCCCAGGGACTGAAGCTTGTGCACTCTGACTGCCTTCAGTCTGAAGAGACCACTTNTTAAAAAAAAAAAAAAAAAAAAAACCAAACCACGGGAGGAGGTATCAACTGAGTTTAGGCATTCAGGGTTAGCTTGCAAGGTAAGACAGCAAGTCCAGACTCCTGGGCCCAGCAACCTCCCAAGGACAGGGTTACTCATGTACAGTTTTACAGTAAGCAAATGCCAGATAAAAAGAGCTCCTACCAGGTTCTTTTACTTCTTCACAGTTATCTCAGCTTGGCTTATTTCTGTGATCACTTCGGTGCTGAGCTAGCACACTGGAGAGAGGGCAGAAGCTGTTAAGGTGGGCACTGCCGAAGTGAATGCACCATCATACCTCCAGCATGGACACTACTCCTAATCTAGTAAAACTGTGTGTTGTCCCTTCTGCCAGAAAGTTTCCCCTTTGATCAGCAGGCTGATCTAGCACTGCACCTTGGCTGAATCTGGCCCAAGGAGCCTGCAGCAACAGCTGGAGGAGAGGACAATGGGTGGCAGCAACCGGCAGTTACACGCTGAGCTAAGCCCATCCACCAGCCTGCTGCCACCACTGAAGGGGGCATTCATGTTCTTCTACCTTCTCTTGGCGGTCAAAATGCATCCAGAAGACGTCTGCAACATTTCTCTGCTACTTCCCCCCCACATACCACACCAAACCCTTCTGGTGTATTAGGTATGGCTGGGTAGGTTATGCCAGGGCATAGCGTAGATACTCCAACAGATAAAACTTACTGAAAAGACACAGAAGCCAGTTTGAAGCAAAAATCAGCATAGACTGAAGCGCACTGGGGTTTTACGCAGAGCAGCATTCCAACAGAGCTAAGCACACACAGGGTACATGGCTCTGTCACATTGTATCAGACAGGGAAGATTTATGTTCATAAATTAGTGTGTAATTATTCCTCTGTTTGGGAACAAGCAGCGACCATACCCCTTACATTTTAGGCCAAAACAGTAGGAGTTAAAATATAAACCCCTCTCACAATCACTGCACAAATTCTCTTTGCTACTGTTCTAGAAATCCCAACTCAACCTTACAAATTTGCTAGATCCTTGCAGGCAGCTCAAGAGACGCTACTGACACCGGTGTAGTGACAACTCCCAAGCCTGTGTCTAAGAGCAGTTGGTGCTACCTCCCACAGCCCTGCAATGCAGGCTCCAACTTCTGCATTGCTGGAGCCTCTCTGGGCTCCCTGTGCCGCTGCGCTTTAGAAAGTAAAGTGAAAAGCCATCTAAAGAAAAGCTTGGTAACAACCACATCTGGAAAAAAAACCAATGAAGAAATATGACATTACAGGCAGAGGAAAGAAAAAGCAAACCCAAGAATTTTCAAAGCTTTCTACTGATACATGCATCAACTAAAAATAATCAAAGTACCTACAAGCAGCAGGAACAGACTTCATTTAACAGGTGATGAAAGACACTTACATTATTTGTATGAAGGTACAAGGCTTCCATGGCAGCAAAGAAACCAGAAATAGAACATTTGTTATCAATCCTGTGCTCTAAACTGATACATGACTGTTTTTCTCCCTCCTATATTTTTCCTACCAGCTTCTTTTTAAACAAGATACAATGACTAACAGATGCTACAGCAGTGCAGTCCTCAGTGAATGGGTAATTAACACATGAAAGTTCAGCAGTTGCTTCCAGTTACAGTCAGATGAGCTGTACACTCCTAGTCCCATAAGTGAGGGAAGGGGATGAGCAAGCCAACCTCCGCCCCCGTTCCCCACTGTAAAATGGTACAAAGTGGTACATATCAAGCGGGACTTGGAGGTGTTGAGATAAAACGAATCTGGACCACTCAGGTTTTTTAGGTGTCATCTCCAGGATTTAAGAATTGCAAACACTCATAATACTAACTTTGCCAAAAGCTTAAGAATATTCATGACATTTAGTAAAGCCGATGAAAAAAAATCAGTACTAGACATCTGATACTGACCAGTGAGATATATATACAAAAACCAGATTCATTACAGTTTGTTCATAAAACCTTTTAGTTTTTCTATTGTAAATAAAGCTTGAGAGTAAGTAACTTCTGAAGCTCTGCTGGACTTCAAAATGTAATTTACTTCCTACAGCGTAAACAATGAACAGAACTACGTGCAGAATATGGAGGAACTGCCACATATAAATGAACACAATGTATGGCTTCAAGTAACTCTAACCCAATTTAGTTGCTACTCCCACTACTTGATAGCTGTCACAGTTTTCATTACTGCTTAGCTAACCTTTGAGATATGCCAATTGGGGCTTGTTTGCCGTTTCTTCTTCAGGGCTTGGTTATCAAAAACATAAGCTGCAACCATAAAAACAAGCAAACAATACATAAAGTAAGGACAAGCTTGGCTACTCTTCGCAATTATTCAGCTGAACTTTAATTATTGCAAGAATAAGGCCAAGTGCCTCCAAAGATTACAAATGAAGAGTGTTGTTCCATGCATGTAAAGCAGAGTAACGCTGTTACGGCTGAAAATGTCACTATCGTCATAAACGCAGGGTGCTAGACATTCACTGTTTCAGAAATAAAAAAGCATTACTTTGGGGAATTATATTACCCAGAACAGATTTCAGCTGGCAATACCGTGAATAACTCCATACAGGAGATCAGGCCACACATGCTTATAGGTAGCAGTGGGCTAGGAAGGAGGTTAATAAAACGCAACCTGTAATTTCTGAATTACTTTTGAGCTAAAAATAATGTTTTAAAATATTTTCTTTTGGGGAAGGCAGGGGTTTGGAGAGAGTACAGCATGCTTTATTTTAAGGACTGTGAGGAAATCTTTAAAAAAAAAAACCAAACCCTAAAAACATCACCACTATAAATCTGATCTTAAGACAATAAATTACTATCTAATGGTATTTAATTATAATTAAGAAAAATCTATTTTAGATTAATGCATTTATAAAAAGGAATTTTTTCTCCCTCCCTCCAAACAGTGGACTATTAACCCATAAGCTGAACAAAAATCCTGAAAACATACTCATACCATTAAGTGCTCTACAGAGTTAACAATAGTTCAGGACACTTTACTCAAAACCATTTAATAAAGAAAATATGAAGCCTTACATTTAAACACTTCAGTATTTATTATATCCTTTGGGAGTGGTTATGCAGAGTTGAACTACGTACCAACTTACATGAAAATAACTAAATCTGTTTTCATTTCACACTTTGTGTTAATTCTCAGCAAATCTGCATGTGCACATTCATTTTGGAATCAGATACTTTTTCAAAATGTTGCCACTGGCATTGAAGAGATGGAAAGGGGTATTAACACCACCAAATGGCCAAAAAGTGATAGAGGGCTGGCCAACAAAGTACCAGAGCTGGCTCCTGTGTGATGTTTTTTTTCTCGAGTGCCACCAAAACCGGGGGCTGCTCTAACTCCTGCTAACTGGCAGCAGCCCCAAATGGCAGCATTTGGCCACGCTCGCTCAAATCATTCCCCCCATTTGCTCATCACAAGCTGCAAGATGACCCACGTGTGTCCTGTGCCATCTCCGTGCCAGGCAGTGATTTTGCCTATCCTTCTGTGGAGTCACGGGAGCACTTCCTTGGGGTCATTGTCGCTTTTTTTTTTTTTTTGTATATGCACACCAAGACAGAAGAGTGTAAAGTCAATGACTTTTCAAATGAATGCAAGTGTGGACTGATGTCTCTCCTGAGCATAAAAAACCCCACATGTGATTTTCTGAGCTTTATAAACTCTGGTTCTGTATAGTATTTGCTTCCCTGAAATCCAAACCTGTTTTAATGTCCTGCCTTGGAGCTCAAGGCTGATGGAACCACTACTACTACATCGCTTCAGCAGTGGTGCATTTGCCTCCTTGCTTCTCAGTACTCTCCTGCGTATCTAATCATCGGGTTCTGATATGGACCAACTATGGATCAAGTAAAACACTACAGCAAGAAGCTACTGGTCACCAGCTGAAGCATTTCAAAAGATCCATCTTCCCCTACAACAAAAAGGGCAGCACTGCCTTGCATGATGGCCTGCAGATGTAGGCATCCTTAAAAAAACAACACAGAACACACAAAAATGCTGCACTGCATTCTTACATTAGCAAAAATTCTCTTCTTTTTATTTTTAATAATTATTCAACCCCATTACTACAGCATCCCAGTGTCTCAAGGTCTGTGCTATGGCCCTCTACGGAAAACAGAATACCAGCAAATCAATCAGCTGCGCTTAATGCTGGCCATGTTAGTCAGCTGAGCACACACATATTGGGTCCGATTTTATTTTTATTTGCACCAACACCAAGATCTTCCCAGCATCCAAGAATAAACCAGCCTGTAACTGAAGTGGGAGCAGTCCCACCAGTAGCATACTGGACAAGTCTGTCTGGACTGCCACTTCTTGGGGGGAGAGCAAGGGGGGGCTGCTGTGAGCTAGCCCAGAGCTCCACCGACACAGCATGGATGGGCCACACTTCTCCTGTCACAGCTGGGCACAGGCAATTAAGACCTTATAGCCACCACTGCCATGTAAATGGGGCTGAAAACACGGTTGGCGTGATACCACTCAAGAAGTTGACTGACAAGTGACAGACAAAGCCCAACACAAGGGAACACAACCGCAGTAGCGCATGTCATGGAGAAATGTGAACGTGTTGGCAGCCTCGTCATTAAAAGCTGGTTTTGATAGTAGGTAGTGCAAGCAACATAGGAAAGATAAGCACAGGCTGTCTGCCTATCTGGATTGGAGATCTCACACGTTCATGTGTTCAGGTATGCTTTCCTTTACCACAACAGATGTTTTACTGTATTTCGTTTACACCTAAGCAGAGAAACTGTTCATTTTACCCATCCCCTGCATGCAGCAGGCACAGGGCTCCCAAGTCAATGCTGATCTCGGCACTCCGGCACAAGAGGTAATCCCTTCCTGCCTCCAACCACCTCAGAAAGGCTACACCCTTGCAAACCCCATTTTCAATGAAACCCAAAGAAAACTCCTAACTTTGTCTGCAATCTTCAGGTGTTATTACATGTATCGTGAACCTTGAAATTTTATTTTCTGTACATACTGAAAACTTCTATGCGTTCAGCTCAGTGTTTATCCACTTCCAACTTCTTGGTTGCCAGCAAAAGCACTCTGAAAAATTTAGGACTCCATATAATGAAGAAAAGTTGTTAATCATCCTGCTGCCAAAAAAAATATCCTTATTGGGGTACTCAAAAATAGCACCTTATCATACAATCTGAAATATATTATAGCAGATTTTCACATGCAGCAGTTGGAATTAGGTACACACCTCTCCATTTGGTATTTTTCACTTCTCAGCCTTAGTCTAATTTCTTTGAATACACTCAACTTTTGTTCTGCCAGAAGCATAAGGAACAATTTATAGCAAAGCCTCAAGTTTTTAAATCAGTGGGAGTTAAACACAAGGCCTTAAAAAATTCTAGACCCTATCTTTATCTTAGGAGCTATGTAAAATATTTTTCCCATTAGCACTTTTCACATCTAAAGTTTCAAAAGCCACTGCAGAGATTTACATCTACCGTTCACAAACTTTTTATTGGGAATCCTTCAGAGATTCATATTACATAACTCAGCTGGGATAAGTATTTGAGAGCAATTAATCACTGGGGATATCACATACTCATCTTTTGTGAAATTTACTTAACTGAAGTCAAAAAGCATTTGACCCTTTCCACACCTCATGAAGTAATTTCAGTATGTACATGTACATTATAATCCTTTACCAATTTATGTGGTAAAACTCTTCAATTTGTTTGCAAGGGGTTGCTAGAATTAATCAAAGTAGGGATTTTCAAGGAAGGCTTTTCAGGATTGTTGAAGCAGAAGGAAAGATTTCAGCCCAGGCATTAAGCAGCAGACCAGCGAGAAGGCTGCCAGCACAAGCTGGATTTGGAGGAGCAAGCATGAACACGGTGTTGCAGAGAGTGTCTCTGGGCACGCACATAGCCAAGCAGGCAAACAGGAAATCCAAGACACCTTCGGACCATTGCAATATTGATCATTAGAGAAGGTACTTCTGCGGTGAATTTCCCAGTACACCAAAATGAAAATGTTAAATTAAATGTTATAATGATAATACAAATACTAATTCCATACGATGCTGGGGTGAAAAGCAATGCCTTGTATTTAAACGTCTATGGAATGTTACAGGGAACAATCTAATTATTTTCCTTTATCATTAAAGTCGTCTTAATCGTCACAATCGGCCCAAGTCTGCAAAATACCAGGCACTCCTACTCCCTTCCTCCTCAGATCTGGTGGATAGGTTTGGCCACTGATGCACGACTCAACGCCAAACTGATCAAAGTGAAGTTCAAAAGCAGGCAAGCCAATTCCAGCCAGATGAAGCTTGTGCAGCCTACGAATTGGAAAGCAGTTTAATCCATTGGGATATCCTATTTCACCAGGATTGAGATGTCGGCTCTGATACTAGCTTACTTGGACATGCCACCCGACATTTCTGAATTTTCTTTGTCATAACTGTGAAATGGGAATTCTCCCATCCTCAAAGCCCTTTTGACATCTATGAGTGAGAAAGTCTTTTAGCTATAGCTATGGCTGCATCACGATGGCCACATCTCTGCTGTGGCTCACTTTGAAACATCAGCCTTCAAAGAAGGGATGTTGCTCTTCCATTTAAGGATTTTTATTTTTTTTTATGGTGGTGGTATTTTCATACAGGGGTTTTCCAGTTCTTTGTGCATCAGTCCATTCTTCTGCATCCACAAATTCAGTATTTCCAGTTTCCAAACTCAAGATCTGTCTCTTCGAGGCTTGCAGAGGAAGATCTCTAACCTTCAGGCAAGCCTTAAATCATAGCAGAAGAGATCTTGCAAGCTTGCAGTACAAGAGTGCTGGTCATTTTTAGAGGTCTTATAGGGATGCTGGCAACTGTGAGCACTCTAAGCATCTGTAGTACTCAAAGGATTTCATCCACAGCATTTTAACTTTTGTTGATTTTTCACATTCGGGTTTTTTTTCCTAAAATTCCCTCTGCAAAACAAGTGACACTTTTACCCCTCCCCTTCATCTGTTTATTTTTGTTTCACATACAAACAAAACCCCCACTGGCAACAGTAAGAAAACACACTTGAGAATCTAACTTGACTGCAAGATAGCTGCAGAGGACAGTACTTCGTTAGTTCAACGGGACCAACGCCTGCCTCGTGCTGATTTTGTTTCTCTTCAATCCATCCCTTTCCATTTGTGCCATCTGTTCTTGTAACCACTTTACCTTTTCCATCCACGGCAAAACAGATTAATTCATTAAACACAAAGGAGACATCAACTAGGTATCACACAGAGGTAGCCACGTTCCCCCACTTTCCAATCTCAGGACAGCCCAGGCTGCGGGCAGAAGCCCAGCTGGGAGCCACAGTGCCAGCCTGACATGGCACTGCTCGCCCCACTGCCACTCTATAGCAGTCCTGCTCTTACACCATACTTGTTACTGAATATTAATAAAGCTTGATTAAAAACTCAAGAGCAATCCTTAGTTAGGAGGAACTCTGTTTTCAAATTTCAATATTGCAAAATCCAGCTTCCAGAGCATTCCTGGATATACCACTGTTCAGGCTGCTGCTTCCACTGCTCGTATTTCTCTTTCCTCCCAAAACAACCCCCTCCCTGTTTTTATAGCATTTCACTGAAGAAGAATGAGGGGTAATCTCAGCAATTTTGCCAAAACATGAACCTGCGATAGCTAGAGCTACTCAAATAAATGGGGGAAAAGCTGGAGGGTGATAGGATTCAAAAAGACTTTTTTTTATTAAAGAGTAATTTAATAAAAAATGTACCACAATCCACACAGAAAGCAAGCTGTTTGCAGAGAGACAATAAAAGGAATATAATAGCATCTCCTATGCAATAGATAGGCAAAATGTTGACCTAAACCAGCTACCTAATTAGGAAACATTAGGGGATATCCTCCCCCAAAAGAAAAAAAGAAAAAAAACCCAGAACTTACCAACACACTTTTCACTTTTTCTCTCTCTCCTACATCTTCACTACTATAAACACACTCCCTAAGAGCCAGCCTTGGCATTTTTAACTCCTGAAGCAAGCAGGCTCTTCCCTACGAAGACAGTACTTCAGCCTAACGATGGACTGAGCTCCAAGGATGTGAGCATGGGGGAGGGAAACTTCAATATTACAACCCATCCATCAACCACTTCTATAAAGCTCTTTTGTTCCAAGTTCATACTTAGCAACTCAAGGTCAAAACTGATGTTGGAAAATGCAAATCATAAGTCAACCCAGCCTTTCACCTCTCCATGTCTTCTTGACCTTAAACGCAAACAAGAAACAGGCAAAAAGTAATTTTAGCTACATGATCTACTTATATAAAAATGTATATCAAGGAATATAATCAACTTAAAAATGACTGCGGTTTAGGTTCTTAATCTACACTACTAATGATACAGATCAGAAAAAGGAAATCAGAATATATGCATTTAGGATACAAAGCTTTACTTCTTTGGTTTTCTTACTGTTTGGACAGGCAATCAGTTGTTTTCACCTGCTGGGGGCTTTTTTGTTTGGGTTTTTTTTTTTTTTTTTTGGGGGTTCGGGGGGGGGTGGTTTTTTGTTTGGGGGTGGGTTTGTT
>VYZV01012494.1:39419-54248 GCA_013401275.1 Pandion haliaetus | reverse complement strand
AAAATAACTGTTTTAAAAAAAAAAAAAAAAAAAACCAACCTTTTCCTCTCTGGTACAAAACAAAGGCACACATCTCTATTAGCCTTTGGCTTTAAGAAGTCCTGGGTCAGATGCAGGCAGCCTTAACAAAGAAGAAAAATAGTAGGTATTATGAATAAAAAGCAAGGGTTTCATTGCAGCAGAGAAAACAGGATGTATTCCACAGGCTGTAACTATCCTCCTTAGAAACACAAGGGGGGGGGGGAAGAAAATCATTCATTATGCTCAAATACTTAAGACCAGACTTTTCAGTGAACCCCATTTTTGCAAGGTTCCACAGCAGAAATCAACAGAGGTGCCAAATACCTGAGATTACAAGCTTATCCAGTGGATATTTCCCAGAGGTGCTGTAACAAAAATCAATTTACATGTACAATACAAAGATGATGTAAGACGAGAACTCTGACACAAAACTGTGATCTGGTATTTAAATCTCTTAATTTTAGGAAGATCTGGTAGTCTTTAGAATTGTCATCTCAAAAAAGTTTTATTACAAGAGCTTACACATAACGTCTTTCATATGGGAAAAGTCCTGCCAAGAGCTTTAAATATAGCTTTATCAAATGCCAGTTTGGCTTCCTCCATGTGAATTTGGACACTTTAATGAGAGTTTATGAACTTTCATTGGAAAAAAAAAAATGAACGTATAATAATAGTTTGCCATCCCTGTGTCTAAGTAATAGGTTATATAAAATACCAGATAATCCTGCAGTCTAACAAAAACATTTTAAAATAAGTTATTTCTCTCCAATAGCCTTTATTTAGCCCTTAAATCACAAGTTTCATTTAAAGCACCGTCACGCGTACAAAGTCCTGGCACTTAACTCGGCCTAAAGGGGTGCTTACTTAGGGGAAGGATTGGAAAATGTGTGTAATTAGCAGCAACACAGGATACCAAGGGACTACTTTATTTGATCAACTGCTGCTGTGGATGATGAAAAAGGTGTTTCCCATAATTCTCATCGGAGTTCACTTGCTTGCCCCAAGAAGATGAAGAACAGAACTACATGGTATCTTTTCTAACCTGCTTAATAAAGCTTCCATCAACAAGAAAAAAAAAAAAAAGGGGGGGGGGGGGGTTACTGAAACCTAGTTCCTAGAAAGTTTCCAAAAACCTACCCAAGAATCTTTGTCAGAATTTCAAAAAAAAAAAGCCACTGCTGAAATTCTTAAGCATGCGGAAGGGTTGTTCAGGACTCCTCCTGCAAACACTGAATGCTTTTCACTCTCTAAGAGACATTGCCGACAGTATCTATAAGGTGAAACACTGGAAAGTTTCCACTATCTCCACCAGAGATAGTTTCCATCTTTTGAGATCAAGTTTATTACCTTGCCTCTCAACAAAAGCAGTAGGTATTTTTATTGAGAATATTAAAGCTCTTCCAAAGAAGCCCTGCAAGGTCAGAAGTCCTCAAGTAAGTAATTACAAATAAAAATAAATAATTTTAAAAAATTATAATTAAAAAATGTGATTTTTGGCTGCCAGCTTTGTTACTTGATTAACTAACACCTTCCTTTACCCATCCGTTTTGAGATAAATGTGCTAAGACATTTACCTAAGGCCACAGAGTACCCCAGCTCTCTTGATCAGGTTGTCGACCTTGGGTGCAGATTAAAAACCCTCTTAGACAACCTTCCAGTAACAAAAGTATATTAGTGGTCCCACTTATAGTGCTTTGACAAGAGGCAAGGAGCACAAACTGAAATACAAGAAATGCCATTTAAACATAAGGAAAAATTTTGCTATGAGGGTAGTCAAACACTGGCACAGGTTGCCCAGGCAGGTTGTGGATGCTCCATCCTTAAGAGACATTCAAAACCCAACCGGACACAGCCCTCGGCACCCTGCTCAAGCCGAGCCTACTCTGACTAGGGAGTTGGACTATGTGGGTGCATCCAGAGGGTAGTGGTCAACGGCTCAGTGTCCAGATGGGTATCAGTGACAAGTGGTGTCCCTGAGGGGTTAATATTGGGACCAGTACTGTTTAATATCTTCATCAATGACAGTGGGATCGAGTGCACGCTCAGCAAACCTGTGGATGACACCCAGCTGAGTGGTGCAGTTGACACAGCTGAGGGATGAGATGCCATCCAGAAGGGCCTGGACAAACTCAAGAAGTAGGCTCACATGAACCTCATGAGGTTCAACAAGGCCAAGTGCAAAGTCCTGCACATAGGTCAGGGCAAGCCCTGGTATGGGTACAGGCTGGGGAATGAAGGGATTGAGAGCATCCCTGCCGAGAAGGACTTGGGCGTACTGGTTGATGAAAAGCTGGACATGAGCTGGCAACGTGCGCTCGCAGCCCAGAAAGCCAACCGTATCCTGGGCTGCATCAAGAGAAGTGTGACCAGAAGCTCGAGGGAGGCGATTCTCCCCCTCTACTCCGCTCTCATGAGAACCCACCTGGAGTTTTGCATTCAGCTATGGGGCCCCCAACATAAGAAGGACATGGACCTGTTGGAGCAGGTCCAGAGCAGGGACACAATAATGACCAGATGGATGGAACACCTCTCCTATGAGGAAAGGCTGAGAAAGTTGGGGCTGTTCAGCCTGGAGTAGAGAAGGCTCCAGGGAGACCTTATTAATGCTTTTCAGTAGTTAAAGGGGGCTTACAAGAAAGATGGGGACAGACTTTTTAGTAGGCCCTGTTGTGATAGGACAAGGGGTAATAGTTTTAAACTAAAAGAGGGTAGATTTAGACTAGATATAGGGAAGAAATTTTTTACAGTGAGGGTGGTGAAACACAGCAACAGGTTGCCCAGAGAGGTGGTAGGTGCCCCATCCCAGGAAACATTCAAGGTCAGGTTGGACGGGGCTCTGAGCAACCTGGTCTAGTGACAGATGTCCCTGCCCCTGGCAGAGGGGTTGGACTAGATGACCTTTAAAGGTCTCTTCCAACCCAAACTATTCTATGATTCTATGATCTCCAGAGGTGCTGTCCCATGTCCAGGATTCTGTGATTTCAAAGGACCACAAAAAAAAAGCATCTACCCTTTCAGTTACAAATGTCTCAATACACGATCTTTGCTGACTGCTCAAGCAGCCTCAAGAACCATTCCTTGAAAAGTTTAATTCCATTCAAACTCACACAGTCACAGCTTCAACAGCTGCCACCGAAGCGGGGGGAGAAATCAAAAAAGGTACTGCAGCAAACAGCACACAGTTCAAGTACCTTTTATAACACCCTGTAAGTGCAGACTACGCTCTAGCATTAACAGATCATGAAGGACTATCAGGCTGAGCAATGAGAAAGACTCTGGTCACTTCAGTGTTTACTTACAGAGTTCATACCAAAGCCTGCTATTTGGTGGCGTCTGCCTTTTGTCAGTCAGTCATTTTTCCAATTTGCTATTTCTGTTAAATGCTGAGATATTCTGAGGTTCTCCCTGGGAAGTTCAAACTTCTACTAGAAATATACCATGCTTTCATTTGTCTTCAGGATTAAGTTTATTCATATTTTATTTATATAAGCCACTAAAAATAATCTAAATTAGAAAAACCATATGTGCATAGACATAACTAGTGATAAAACCAACGGAGCACAAACATGCCAAGCTGACAGGAGCTCAAACGAAGACAACCTTTTGTCTATCGTGACCTAATTAGTTTTTCTACCAGTTGCACTACACAATGCATTTAAATCATTTAAATATTTGATGTGTTAACCTGCAGCACATTATCTCTATGTACAATGCTAAATTACCAACTCTTCATCCTACTGTTTACAAGCTCTAACTATTTCCAGGCTGCAGCAAGTTTCACAATTTTTCAGGAAGGTTACTAACAGTAACAAAGTGATTCGTAAGGAAAAAGCTACTGTATTTTGCCTGTTGGGAAAAGGGGTGGGAGACGAAAACATGCTCTGTTAGAGCCACAGGGTCAAAACAACACGCCTCGCAGAGTGCTCCCTCCCATGTTACATACCACGCTCTTCAGAGGGGACATCACGAATTACAGAATTCAAGCCAAACACGGCAACGAGTGGGAGCAGGCAAGATAATGAGTACTGCAGATAGTTCTGGTCTTCATTACCATCAAGTAGACACAATGTCTTTGTAACAGGTACGGAACAAACAGAGGCTTTTGTGACATGACAAACTAAAAAACACCAAGAGCTGTATGTTTTTGTGGTATTCTTCACCTCAGGCAAACACTCCATGGATTTCTAATTACCTGTTCTTCCTCTAGACCTCAAGAAGGCCAATAACTATTATGAAACCTTTGGTTCTTCAACAGAGACCTTTTTAAACCACACTTACCTAAATTGCCATCTTCTAGCTTGACTTGCATGTGTTAAGACTAGACTCTCTTGGGGCAAAGAGCCTTATGCTCACAGTTAAATCTGTATTGTGGCTGTGCTAAGTAAGTGCTTTCTAATGTTTTAAGGAAATCTGTGATCACAAGTAGGCCAACACCGCAGTCCCACCTTCCTTCAGGATATGCAAGCACAGCCACGCAGGGGACTTCTTGCTGAAGGGCAGCCCTGTTCTACTGCCGACCACCAAGACAAGGCAGGGCAAGAGAACTGGCTCACACTCACCTCATTTTCTCCAGCTTTCCTACCTTTCCTGAAGGTAAAGATCATGATTATAGATTACAACTCCACGTATTTTATAATTATTATATAATTATAACTGCAACTATAACTTCAAAATCAACTGTAATAATCTATTCACATTTAAACCACCCTCGTTAAGATCACGCTTGCCTCCCCAGGACGAGGTAAACCCTACAGGATGCTACCTAGGATTTCAGCAAGCGTGGAGGCAGAGCCACTTCGGCACACGTTGCACAACCGGGGCTGAGCCCAGCTGCAGCCCGACAAGGTCGGGGCCCCCCCTCTCCACAGGACGGCTCCCCGCAGGGCTCGGGCTGTCCCAGCCTGCCCAACAGGACTGTACATGCTCCCCACTGCGAGGGCAGCAGCCAGAGATACGGGGAAGGGTGTTGGCCCCGCAGAGATCAGTTGCTATACCAGTTTCCAGTATCTTGGCTCCCATCAAGCTCCCGAACACAACTGGTACAAAACCTTTCTATTCCCCCATAATCAGCCTTTTATTTCCTACCCTACCCATTCCCCACGGCACGCATTCAGCTGTGCAAACTGACTTTTTGTGATAAATATGCTTATACCTTATAATACTCTTGATCTTCTAGCATATGCACATGCTATTAAAAAAAGCTAGCAGGAGGAACCATGCAGTAACGACCTACCTTCATTTTAACAGAACACAGAAATAGTTTAATGAACAAGTTTTAGAAAACTGCATCTAAACTAACACACCAAGGCATATTATGAACATTACAGTATTTTCATTCTCCTTCTCCCTCATAACACATGTAGAACAAACTTATTAAGTTCTTCCCATGTTTGAAGTTCACAAAATAGGGCCTCCATCTTTCCAACACTACAAATCAAAATAGTATAAAAGGCGACTATAACCATATACTTCATTGCATTATTGTTCATATACACATTAAAATATAGCTCAATCTTACAGAATGGTTATTTCCAGAAATTCTTGGATTCTTGGACTTCTGCAAAGAAACATTTTCAGTGTCTACTACGTCTGTTGGGGTGGGGGAAGGGGGGGCGATCATTCAGAATTTGAGAAAAAAAGGATTTTATTTGCATCATGTCCAGAATAAATGGGGTGGTGGGTGGATCTTGCTGTGTAATCTATCAAGCTTTGCTTGCGCTATCTTTCTTCTAAACTGAAAATCAAGTACCACAGCTAACAAAAAAGGGAATGTTTTAGGTAAGTTTTGTAAGAGCTTGTTCCCATTTCCTGGTAGTTGGCTTCTTTTTTCCAATTCAAAAATCTTTTAAGCACCTCTAAGGACAATGTGGCTAACAACATTTTGAGGTTTTCTTTTTAACTTTTAAAGATACTGCATTAGCCAAACACTACTTGGTTTTTCAAGCCACTCAAGCAGATTCGGTTACTCAGCATTAACTAGATACTGAATAGGAAGGGAAAGCCAACACCACTCACTTGGGAGCTCTTTCCTCCCATACAACAGAACAAAAGGTGCCACTAGAGATAACCCACAAAGCACCCCTCTCAGGCCCTGCTGAGCTTCCCATAAGCAAACTCCATCTGTTGCCAAAAACCAAAACTTGCCAAAGTAGAAAACAGAAGACAGATGTCCGTTTGCCAGGAGAAAGACTAAGCTTGCTTTCTTACTTAAACCCAAGCTGTTGAGAAAGCTTACCAATGTAACAACTAGACGCAGAAGAATGTATGTCAGCCAGTGAGCGGCAATATTTATCCCACCACTTAAAAGTTCATGAGAGCTCTTCTGTAGGCAGCATTTTGATACTAAAAAGGAAAAAAACCTGGGAGGAGCAAGGAGACAGAAGAACATTCAAGTACAATACGTTACCATTTAGAATATTCTGGAGAAGTCTCTTGTTTTCATTTTCCACTTGGCCATTCAACCAGAAAAAATAAAATAGAAAATAAAAAAAACCACCACTGTCACTATTCCTCAATATACTTGAAATCTCTACTTCATCGTTTTTCCATTACAATTTACGTTAGTATTTATTGCTAGTAGAAAAATTAAGTGGCTCAATTCTTCACATAGCATCATCCACAGTTCCAATTTACTTTAGGAGGCATCTGTTATAGTCCTAATCTCTGAAAAATAGGAGCTACGTTAATTAAAAAATTACTACCTTAGTTTAATCAAAATTTGCTTAGTTAGCCTACAGCCTGATTACAGTAAAAGGAATATCCAATGAACTAACTTAACAGATCTACTGGTTGTCAAAATGTTAAATTTCAGATTCAAACAGAGCTGCCGCTCACATGTAGATTAGGGAAATTAAACCTACTGAAATATTAAAATGTCCTTTAAATTCAAAAGTTATAAGAACTCAACCACAGATACACATTAAAGTTAATTCCTTTGAGTTTTTTTTTATTTCAAGTGATACCTGGATACTCTCACTTCCACCACTGTAATGGTGTAAATGGTTTTGCTCCTGATTTATACTCCTATAGCAGAGCAATAGACATCTCTGTGTTTGGAAGGGAAGCATTAAAAATGAACAAATGGACATACTCGGACAGGATTAAGACTATTACTATGGTGCTATCCACTGTGCCAAAACCCCACCTGGGAATGCCTTACACTGGCGCTAACACCAAGGGTTATGAAATGGAGCGGTGAGAAGGGGTTGTCATGAGAAAGCCAGAAGCTCCATCACATTTCACCCTTTCCTGTCTCTGCCCCCCATCCCCTCATCTCCTTCCTCCCAAATCCTGTCAACTCTCAGGCATGCAGAGAGTGCTGTGTTTGAGGAAGGGGAGATGCCCAAGGCCAGTTTATCAGGCATGACATGGGTGGCGAGGTGTAGAGCAGACATTGAAACGGTCACACCTCAGAGCAGGCAGGACAGGAGATGGAGGGGCAGCTCAGAGCACACCTGGGGTGGGGAGCCTAAACTACTGAAGTAAAGGNAAAAGTCAGGCCTTAACCTAAAAAGCGTGTAGACCAGTGGCTCTGACAGGGAAATTACCAAGAGGAGTTACGGCAAAGCAATTACTCGGCACTGCCTCTCTCTGCAGGCATAGCTACCCTGCCTCCAGACTGCACAGTGACAGCTCAACCACATTCTGCAGGACCTTAAACATTCATATTCTATCTACTCATAATTCTCAAAGAGCAATGAAATCTCATATGCACGATGCTGATTAAAGGACAAGAGGCCAATAAATAAATAAATAAATAAAACCTAACTTAAAACACCATAATTCACAAGTGACAAAGAAAAGAAACACAACAGCCTGAAGTCAGAAGCCCTGCCCAACTGAAACACGGTACAATATAAATACAAACAACTTGCAAAGTCCACCCACATTAATCTGTGCTTAAGCCACAGGTAGATAGATTTTTTTTTCTAGTCTCTTAAGTGGCATGTCATCCAAGCTCTCTGGAGATTGCCGTCCAACCAGCAGGTTTCCTATCCAACCTACAGCTGAGAACAACATTTAATTACCATGTTTAATTGATCTTGTTAACTGTTAGGGTGGACAGCTTTGATCTCGCCTGCTGATAGCTAGTTTACAACTACAAAAGAAACTGGGACTTTGCATAATTGCCAAGCCTTCGATGTGCATTTTTTAATTCCTTCTATTTCTCAATCTCCCTTTCTGTTTGTGCGGCACTAATGCTCCTCACAACAGGAACCAAAGCACATGCCCTCACTTATTGTATCGTTTATTTGAACATGCGGGGGAAAAAAAAGAAAGATGAGGAAAAGGAAATCGCCCCTCCTTCACCCAGAAATACGGAAAAAGGGCCAGGAATTACCATAGTGAATCTGGCCTTGGCAAAGTTAAGCACAGTATCCCGCGGCTGATGGCAGCCGGCACGAAAAGCTTTGGAGGAAGGTGCAGGAATCACTAAGCACATGTGGGATAATCTGCTCCCCATCCCCCTTGAAAGCCTCATTTGACTCTCCACTGATTAGAGGCTGGTTTAAATTCCAGGACAGAGGTTTTGAGGAATTTCAGTGGCTTTCCACTGTGTTGTTTTATGTTTGTTAATAGGTTCACCCAAAAAATGCCTCTTCTGCAGGAACTTCATATTAGCAGCTTAGGAGAGAAGCCTATAAGACCAAGATTACTAGCTTGCACTCAATCAAGCTGTGACTCTGCCAATACTAATAGGAAGAGAAACTTCTGAAGACATTTTATTATAGCCTAAAATATCTAGGAAACATCAAGATGGATCCTAATTAAAAAAAAAAACTAAATACAAGTATGTTTAATTCATTAGCTACCTCTCCTAAACACTATTTTCCTGAATGATCAAGCCAATCATAAGATCTACGGAAATAAATGTTCATAGGTGGTGTATAATAGGTTCTGAGCAATGTACAAAGCAGGTCTGCATTTCAGCCAAAGAGTGTCAACTGTTTTCAAAACAGCAAGCCAAACCCTCATCAAACTGAATTCAGCTGGAGCTTTGCCACTCAGCAGGACAGCGACTTGGCCCACCATCCCCATGGGAAATCTTTTTCTAACTCAGACTTTCTTCCTGCTTATTTCAAACGAAATCTCCTTTGGATCAGGTTGAATTTCCACAGATAATTAGTCTTGCACTAGCTAAATAAAACAAGAGTTATATTGCTTCTGAGCAGCAATCTGAATAATTACAATAGGGTAGAAGAGAAAATTTCTTCCCCTCCCCAAGGGGAGCTTAGCAATTAACTGTTTAACATGGTTTGCTGTTGTATCTTCATATTACACAGCAACAAGGAAAGTACCATAGTGCACAGTCACCTCAAGCATCTGCAGAGTATCGTAGCTGAACTGTAGCTCCCATATAGTGTTGGAACAGAATTTTTCACCTGAAAGTCAGTCCTTTCTCACCAAAGCTTCCTCAACAGCACACCATGGTTTTGATGGTTGGTTTAGGGTTTTTGGCTGTGGCATGGTGTTGGTTTCTTTTCTTTTGGGAGGATGTACGTTTTGTTTGGTTTGGGGTTTTTTTCCTAAACCTTTTTCTAAAGAAGGTTTCTTCTTGTTATTGTAAGATGACAAATATCTCGTACACTCTATCCCTACACCAGAAGCTACAGAGAGCCCAGCAAGTCAGCCAGCCCTGTTCATCTCCTGTCTACTGCTGATACTGTCTTGAATAATGCTCACTTTTGGTGGCTAGGGATGGAGGAGGGGTTTCCCTAGGAATAAGCTGAATAAAGCTTCCTGTTCGGCTAAAGCAGGAAATGTGCTCCAGTACTGCCTTGCGCACAAAGAGTGGAAAATACTTACTAAACAAAATAGCAGGAGATGAAGTGTAAACTGGATTGTCCTTCCATCATGCAGACAAATAGAAAGCCATACTCCCCACCCCCCCAGCTCTCTTGCATTAGTGTGCTTAAACTTGAAAAAAAATACATACCTATGTATACACATTCTGCATGAACATCAAATGATTATGCTGTGCCTTTAAAACCAAACACTGAAGGCTTTTAAACAACAACAACAACGCTAATTAGGAGGTAGCGTTTCCTCCCTCCCACGGGATCAGTTTCTTCTTGTTAGAATAGGAGGTACAACTGGCCAAACCCCATCCTACTACTGGAGAAACTGAACCAGAAGTTGTCATTAGGTTAACCTCCCAGCATTTCTCTCAAAACATCTCTTCAGAAAGACTAAAAATAAATAGCATAGAACATGGAAGGGACAGCCTTCCAATCTGTTGAACCATTGAAATTCACAGAAAAAGAACCGCAATATTAATTTTTGCCTAAGTATCTGCAGATGGTAGAAGACAAATATTAATGGAAAAAATGTCCTTCTTCACGCCCTATGAAAACAATGACTGTTTAAGGCCTCACAGCATTCCCAAGAGCTGGCCTTGTAATTCACACAAGATTTCTCTGCTGCCATCATATGCCTTTTGATGAGCTCTGATCACTTCAAAGAAGCACTTGTCTTCACCCACCCTGACGTTTAAGAACTGAAAGTGATGAAAACTGCATCACCTAATGCTAGGTCACAGCTACAGATGCACACTACTAGAAGATGAAAAGCTGTTAGGCAACTTCCATGGTGTAAAACATATTACAGCAGCTGGATGCTGGAAACGTAAAACAAAACACCACGCAAAACAGCAACGCACATAGGCTTAATGAAAACCTGATGAAAGACTGTTTAAAAAAAAAAGTACTGAATCTAATTAATTCTCTAGACATGGCTAGCGCAGTTAAAGTAAGGTCACGAGTACTGCATACTACACTCGAATTTTATAAACCACCTCGAGCCATTAGTGCCTCCTACCACCGCGAGTTATAACCAGTCATCAGCCCCACAGGAACGTGTGTCATCGTATTTTGATGTCCCTTCTTATGGCACAACACCCTGCTCATCATGCAAAGCTCAAATACATGTCAGGAAAGCATTTTACTAAATGGCCTTAAAAATATACTTGTATTGAAACGGAGTCAGGCACAAGTTTCTCAGCTGGGGGACATAAAGAGAAGCTCCTCTATCACCCTAAATGGAAAGTTTAAGACAGCCAAGCCAAACCAGAGGGAGCTGAACTATACCAGTGAACCCCAACATCAGTGGCGAACCTTCAAAAAACCAACCATCCCTAAGACCACATACAACTGAAAGCTGCCTTCAACATCCAGAAGTGGACATGAAATTAAACTCTCTGAGTGCGTGTGGCACACCAACGCAAAACCCTTGGAAAGCAGGCCTCCCAGTTGAAGGGCATGGCAGAAGTCCAGCCACTCTTGACAGATGAGGAAGTTTCCCCCCAGTAAGGTTTGCAAAGATGTAGCACCTACTGCAGTACAGCACATCATGAGCCAGTTTGCCACATCGGAAAGCTCCTTCACATGGGGTGCAATGAGTGAGTGTGCTTGAACTAATGCGTTCACTACAGGATACCGAGGAGTATATAACAGAAGAGAAACAGCAGAGATCGTTCAAGACACACTGACCTATTAATACTCCAGTATGTATATCTAGGAGCATATGGATCACACACACACAAGGATGCACCGTACAGCTAGACGAGCAAGCACAGCCCGTGACTGTAAAGAACGACTAACTGAAGACAAAGAGCTTTTTTCTGTCTGCTTTCCCTCCCTCACACCCCCACCCATGCTCAGCGCGGAACAAACACTAATGGACCCCTGTTATCTGAAGGATACTACATGGAAACTTTACTTTGAAACAAGACGATGATAGTACACAAATAACACACCACACACACACACCCCCCAGTTTCAAACTATGTACTTTCCCGAGCACCAGGGACATGCGTAGTGTAGCTTATACCAGCTGCAGCCTGCAGCTACCTCCCAAGAGGTGGTAGTGACACAGATTTGAAGTTTGCTAGTCCTCTTCTGGTCCTTCCCATATAAGATCATGGTGGAATCACCCTGTGACCTTCGGTTCCAAGAGGAAATTATTGTCTGGGCCCCACAAAGAGAACAAAAGCCATTTATTCAAGTAGAAATTACTCCATGATTTGAAAAGCAGTTGTACTATGTCCTATCAACCTCATCCTGAAAGCCAGAGCAAAATACTTCAGTCACCTGATGCAACGTCATGCTGCATCTGCCTGTGCACAAGAGATACAGTAGTTTACAGTATTTTCCCCACAAGAAAAGGTTTATGAGCAATAAGAACCTAGTAAATGGGAAAGCAATTAAATTTGTTTACAATCTTTGTTGTCCTTAGGGTCCCACACCAGCAAACAGCTTTCTCCATGAAGCTTCTGTATCTTCAAAAATGGGAATGAAAATCCCCCTTGTCATTGTTCCCAAACAAAGCCAGCATTATTAAACCATTCTCTTTGTTTTGCAGATAATTTTCCCTTAATGCCAGGAATAGGGGCAAACTTGCAGACAAGCCTTGATGGCTTACAATCATGATGCTAACTACAACTGATCATCCCACCCAATCTCCTTGGCCAGATCACAGTATGTAGAAAGCATATAAAAAGAGAATTGGCGTGTCTTTTTGTGCAACTTCACATCAATACACTTAGCCTACGCATCAATTCCTCGCAACTGTTGGGCAAATAAAATAATCCTCCTTTACAAGAAGGCTGTATTTCGTAAGAACGAAATCATCATTAATTCTCATTGACTTTAATAATGAGCTCTTTGAAAAGTAAATATTAGCAGCAGCAGTGCAGCTGTTAAGTAGCAAAATTAAATTTGACAGCAGAGACACCACTTACCAAAGAATTTAAAACCAAATGGAGAAAGCCAAACATAAGAACTCTGTCCAGTTTTGGGAATTGCAATGACAAGAGCAGAGATCATAAAATTAAAAGCAGTAACAGGCTTAGCTCAAAGAACTGAGTAGTAATAAAAAAAAAATTAAGTAGTAAATACAGAACTTGTGCAAAACGATGACCAAGAGAGAATACAATAACTAAACATCTGACACAAAATTTCAGGGTTTGCACAGTGCAGCACTACCCTTACTTCACTCTTCCCTTTAGATGTGTTGCATCAGTGTACAGTCATAATTAGCTCCTATTTAAACTAGAGATAAATACATACTGCTTCCTCCCAGTGCCTCCATGTAATATACCACCATACTGCAGGTATGCCCAGTAATAAATAATTCTCATTTCAAGTCTGACTGCACCTTGCCATGCCAAACTAACATAACTATACTGGCAGAAAAGGATATACCTGTCTTGATGAGGAAGAAAAGCTCCTTAAGTTTGTCAAGCAGTTACAAAGCACCAAAAAAGCCAAACTGGTTATCACAAAACTTTAGCCTAACACTTACAAACCACAGAAATAGCCTTTTGGTAAGGGTGGTGATGGTTTCCTCCTTTGGAGGAACCGTATACTGAAGTATAAGATAAGGAGTAATTATGCAATGAAATAGGTAAGTTACCCATACAGGGTTCATACTCTTTGAATCTTATGTGTGAAAGGCCTTCCTTATCAATTTTGGTCCCAAGTATGCCATATGCAAAGCAGCCTTTCTGCTCCCATTTAAAAGAAAACTAGCGGTGATCTCCGCACAGCAATTGTATTTAGGCTAGGCTTACACCTTATACAGCTGCCACAGAAGTTGCAACACGGTTCTTTGGATTCCTGAATGTTTCCAACGTATTGAGAAAGCTAAGCTGATGTTGCAAGCCATCTTTCACCGAGTCTGTGGGGAGCTAGGACACACACAAATGCAACTTCGTGTAGCTGACACAGTTTTTACACGATCCTTTCTCCAAAAGCTGGACCGAGCTCGGAAAAAAACTTGTCCTATAGTTCTGTGTAGCTGTACAATTAGTCGCCTCTGAGGGCCACTTTACAGGCTCGGAAAGAAACTTAACAAGATCCTCTCCTTACTGCCACTACTTGGGAATCCCGAAGCTGAACCTGGATCTTGCCGCTTGTGCTCCTTATGAAGTCGAAAACACAAACTTGGGATCAGCTCTGCACACGGAACAGAAGCTCCGGAGAACCGAGATACAAAACCAGCTGCAAAGTACATCCAGGTTTCTATTTACTGAGGTCTTCCCGTGCACACACAGAAGAATTAACCGGGCATGTGGGCTGAACTGTCAGAAGCCCAGCTGGCCCGAAGTCTAGCGCAAACCCGGCATAAACATACAAACAAGCCCACCCAGCCCTCCCTCAGGATTACCGCGCTCTCTCCCAGCTAAGATCTCCCCGCGCTGGAAGCGCTGACAGCCCGCCAGCAACCCGCCGGCCCCGGGTCAGCCCGCCGCCCTGCCTGCGGACACCCTCTCTCTCCCCGGTGAATTAGACTGCTGCCAGACGGAGGCACTGGCAAAACACCGGCAGCCACCGGCCCCGCACGCCGACACCTCCCCGCCCGGGCGGCAGCCAGCGCCGGAGCCGCCGGGACGAAGCCCGGGGCCGGGGTCACCAGGAGGGGGACTCGCTGCAGCCGGCGGGCACCGGCGGGGACCCGGGAGAAGCCGCGGCGGGAAGCCGGGGGCGGCCGCCGCCACCTGAACACGGCAAGGGCGAGAGGGGGGATGCCTAAGTTTCCCCTCTTGTTTTTTTTTCTTTTTTTTTTTTTTTTTGAACAACTAAATAAACAAAGCACAGCCCGCCGCGCTAAACCGCCCCGCCACCGGGTGGGCGCTCCCCCCCTTTCCCAGGCCGGTCCCCCCGCCTCCCTGTCCCGGGCCGGCAGCGGCGGGAAGGGTCGCACTCACGGATCTTGACTTTGCGGTGGTCGAGGCGGGCGAGGAGCCCCTCCAGGGCGCCGAGGCGGCGCTGGAGCCGGGCGTTGCGGTGGCAGAGGGAGTCCGCCTCG
>VYZV01012494.1:11132-21678 GCA_013401275.1 Pandion haliaetus | reverse complement strand
GGTTCGCCTCGCTGCGCCCTCCGCCGCCTCGGCGGGGTGGTGGGTTGCGGAGGAGGCGTTTCCCCGGGCCAGGAGATCCTGAGGTGGCACCCGGTAATAATAGCACGTGTAATAGCAACCATCTAGCGTACGTGTCACTGGGTAGCACCCGTCGGCAGCATCTGTAGTAGCAATAACAACTCGGCATCGGCTGAGTTTTGACGAGGCCATTGCCCCTCCCTTTAGAGGAGGTTATTTGGCAAGGATGAATCGCAGCATCCTCGTGCCACCGTCGTTTCTCAGGATTTTGATTGGCGTGGACTTGAGGAGTCACGGTGTTTTCTAGCAGTAATCCGCAGGACGCAAAGCTTGAGAGAATTTTGAGGTACCTGTCGGCTGAAGCTGATGCAGAAGGCTTTAATTCCTGCCTGTTTTGCTGATCAGGCAGGCCTGGGCAGCTTCTGCTGAAAACTAGATTCTCTTGTTTGAAGAAATGAGTGACTGCTCATCTGTGGAGAAACTATAAAGCTGTATTTCCATACACTGTGACCTGTTGTTTCCCTTGCTCTTATTGTAAATGCCAGTTTTAATGGACGTTTCTTACTTTTTTTCCTTCCCTTAGGAGGGCAAGAAATTAGCCTAGATGCAGTAAATTGGAAGAAATGGAAGAAAGGAAAATCAAGAGGAGGAGCCCCAAATCATCTACCAGTCACCCTGCTCAGGTTGCTAACTCCAAGAAAAACTCAGTGCCGGTCAGTAAAAGTACAGCCTTTTCAAATCCTGCACCACAGCCTGCAGTACAAAAAACAAAGTTAAAACGGTAAGCTTGGGAGCATCTTGCAAGCTCAGTGGAAGTGAGAGTCAGAAACCTGCCAGTGCTCAGATGGTCTGAAGGGTATTTAGACTGGCTGGGGCAGAATGAAAAGTGTGAGCTTCACACTTGTGAAATTTTTGACGATGTGTCTTTTTTAGCAAAACATTTTGTGTTTAATGCAATATAATGATTGTTTTACAGAAAAGGAAGGTGCTTGATACTCTTCTTGTAAGCTTTATAAAATGCTACACAGTGCTGTAGACTCATAATGATTTAGCTGAAGAGATGATAGCCTGATGTGACTGGTGAAAAACAAGGGTCATCAAATATGGCAAATGTGGGCATCGTAAGGGAGATAGCAGAGCCCCAGATGTACAGCTGTGAGGAACAAATAAAATATTACATGACTGCAAGGTTGGAACTGACAAGGAAGGTGGGAAATGAAGGACATAAATTGAACAGGATGAGCTAGAACTGGAATTTCTGGGTGTCTTTTGTTTGGGGACATATGAATGGGGGGCAGCGGTAGCTCCTAGGCCATACTCATATGTAGAGGGAGGCATTCAGCTCTTCAGAAAGTACCACTTTGGAATAGTTTTTGTGGTATCGATGATACATCTATTTCAGTTTAAGAGTGTTAATTTTCCTGCATGTTAGAAAAGATATTTCTTGACCATGGCAGATCAAGTAGATAAATGAGTGAAGCGGGATTTTAAAGTGAAACATTAGCTAGAGAGAGGCAGACGAGTTTATTTACCTGTAAGTATGAGGAGAAGATTAAATACTGAACTGTTGTCATTAGCACAGATAGTCTCTTTGAAGGAGCCAGTATTGACCTGATGTATAGACTTCACATTGCAGAAATTCATTATTCATTATGTTCAGGAAAAATGTGTTAACATTTTGATGGAAATAATAGTAATAAATACTAATGTGCTATAAACTGGTGGTTTCTGCAGCTGGCTGTACAGTTTACTTAAGTCTTAACACTATTCTGGAATGTACTAGGAATTCATTTCTTGCAGCCGACAATATTGGCTAGAGAAGAAAACGTCCTTTTTGCTTTAAGTTTTGGAAAAGGACATTTTTGCTCAATTGTTAAGTCAAGCTTGCCAAGCAGTGATAATACAGACAATTTCTCAAACCTTCCCAGCAGGAGTGGTAATTGACATAACAATGTAAGGATGAACTGCTGTTACAATAGTGGAGTAGGAGTATTTAATTCATTTTCACTGCATGTGCAAGAGTCTCACAAAATAAGTTTTCCAGAAGTGGTAATATATTGTATTAAACTTCAGATACAGGTGGAAAAAAATCTATGACCTTTCTGGCATACAAACCTTTCTTTAAGTCTGAAATTGAAGCAGAAATAGCCCAAGTTAAACTTAAATTGAGACGTGTTGCTCTGAGTTGAACCAGATATGATAATTGTTGGACCGTTAGTTGTTCCGGCATGTAGACTTATGTAGTCTATATGATGTTTATAGACTACAGAAGCTGTTAGGTTGGAAAAAAATTATTTCCCATAGGAAAGAGTTACGACTTACAGAGCACGGGAGTATTCAAGGGAAGGGTGGGGCTTACTATGCTGTAAACCCTATTATCTTCACTAATTAAATAAAGCCTCTTTATTAAGCCTGTGAGATTTATTTTTTTTTTAATATCCCATAGTATTCTAAATTTTAATTTTTAGGCTCAAAAGTTTTCACTGAATCAGGTTCTGAACAGGCTTGCTGTAAGGCTGCAGAAGCAGCCATGCCAATGTGAGAGAAAGGCTGCGTGCACACATGGGTGGGCAAATCGGGGATGAAAACAGCCCCTTACCTGAATTGTACTAGGTTAGGATGCAGTCTGTCTGTCTCTGGGTCAGATATGGAATATACTGCTTCTCACTGGTAATTGTCTGTTTAGCTTCCATATTGATTGTGTATTCATTTGGATTTATAATGGTTATTAATTTTCATTCATGTAGTTTCTGTGGGCACATGGTGCTCTGAGTGAATTTTATGTCTAGAGAAAAAAATATATGGCATCCAGGAATTTTGATGGTTTTGTTGCAGAGGGGACTACAGAGAATTTTTAGCACATTTAACATTTGTTTGGGCATGGACTAGCACCATTTGGTACGTGCTGGAGTACTGGGAGACTGCTTTTGATGGCGAGTTTTACAAAATTGGGATGTTACTTAAAGGTGGGAAGGAGCTCTAGGAAAATTTATCTGGAGGCAAGGTCACCTTCCTGTATAGGTTGTAACGAATTGTTTTCCACACTGGCTGTAGTCTATAGGTGTTTGAGACAACAGGAGCATATGATTGTTGAGGGTTTTTCTCTCTGGTTTAAAGAGTTGGCAGATGCCTTTTGGGTGATTTTACGCAGGTAATGCCCCATGTGCCGTTGTTGGGTAATGGTCCTCTTTAGATTATTGAGATGGCCATTACAACATATATGTGCCCCATTGATGTTTCTCACTAGTAGTAGGAAAGCAGATTGTTGGAATTCATTTTGCAGTATTAAATTGTCAAGATAGCGATGTTGTTTTTCATTCTTAAGACAAACTGGTGATCCATTTTTTAACTTAAAAGGAGTGATTGAAATACGTATTATATATTTTCCATTTCATTTTCAAAGCCTAGATGTACACTTATCTTACATTTCAGATTCTCAGTGAAAGTGAAAGCAGGAAGAAATCTTTTGGGGTTGTTTGTTTATTTTTTTCAGTGTAATAAAAGAGAAAGCCAAACCTCCAGGAGGCGAAGCAAAAGGGGCACAGGCAGCACCAATCCAACATTCTTTTCTCACAGATGTATCAGACGTCCAGGAAATGGAAAGGGGACTTCTGAGTCTCCTGAATGACTTCCACTCTGGCAAGCTTCAAGCATTTGGTAAGTGCATGAATTGTCTGTATACGGTAATTGTTTTTATAGCTATATGATGCTAACATTTGCAAACAAATGTGTTGTACTGACAAGCTGCCAGTTTGTCATACTGGTCTCTGCTATATAAAATGTTGTTTAACATAACTTAACAGATCTTACTGTGTTTTTAAATGATAGTCCTGTTCTAACGTTGTCTTTGGTGTGCGATGATTCAAATGCCATTTCATTGTTCCTTCCAGCATGGCATACCAAAGGCAGTACCTTGGCTTAGGGATTTAAGATACCAAGTTTTAAAGTCACTTATGATAGTATAGGAATAATAATAAGTAACTGTATTTAGCACCTGGTTTTGCAGCTTATTAACACTTTAGAGTGTTGGTAATGACTTTTATGGAATCCAGTGCAAGTTGCATTTTACCCAGCTTACTCTTCTGTCTTAGCATAACTTACTCTTCTTACTACTTCACAGTTGATGGAGGTTTCAAAAAAAAAAAAAAACCAAAACAAAACCAAACTGTGACACTCTTCTGCTTCCAGGTTTTTCCCTGTACTGTGTAGAAGGATGCATATATGCTTTTGCAAGTTTCATGTTAGGTCAGCATGTCATGTTAATTCCACACCAATTTTACAAGAGAACCTGAAAAGTCTGTATTATATAAAGCACCAGTTACAAAAAGAAACCCTCAAGATTTATCAAAATTAGAAAGGTTTATTGTGATCATATTTAAAGTTAAAATTACTGGGCCTTCCTAAATCAGAGAGAAATTCAGAGTACAGAAAAAAACATGTCTATGCTAAAAACCAGGTTAGTACATTCGGTGGTTATTTTAAGTTCAGCACAACATAACACCAGACAGGATGACAGAAACTTCAGCAGTGAAACGGAAAAATCACTGAGAAAGCAAATTAACTTGTAAATTTGATGTTTAAGTTCCTCTTTGCTGATGTAAAAAGCTGCATCTGCACACCTTCATTTGCTCTATCAGGTTTCTATATCTAAAGCTGTTGCTCATCCTTTCAGGGAATGAATGTTCCATAGAGCAGATGGAGCACGTGCGGAGTATGCAGGAGAAACTTGCTCGCCTCAATCTGGAGCTCTATGGGGAGCTGGAAGAACTCCCTGAAGATAAAAGAAAACTAGCCAGTGACTCCAACCTGGATAGGCTGCTGTCAGATGTAAGTACTGGGAAGGCAGGAAACATGGAACTTTGCACACAGCACTCAGCTCAGGGAAACAACACTACTGGGTGGGCAGTGATTTACAGTTGAGGAGAACATAGTTCTGTAATGAACCAAGACATTAGCCCTGCCCTCATTTTGGTTTTGAGAAAACACAGTACCTTGTTTTCTTTTTTTATAGGCTGCTGCTTGTTTTGGTGAGTGGAGCAGTCTAGCTGTAAACTGTCTGAGGTTGTAGGCCTGTTCAGAGACAGCCAATGTACCAGGGAACTATGACCATTTTCCCTGTGGTCCCTCCTCCTGCATTTGGGGAAGACCCCACATAACAAGGAATTTAGATCTGTATATTCTACACTTTCAGTTTCTCCTTTCTCTAGTGTATTTCCATAAAAACCGAAACTGTTAAAATTCCTTTACGTTGCCTGAGATGAGAAGATTTAAGCTTAATTTGGGACTTGGCTCAGTGCAGGCTTGCTTTGTTTTTTGTAATAATACCATACATTTCAGCCCACACTATTAGTGATTTCCTTCGTTGTTTTAATTTATTTATTTCACCGTATCAGCGTAATTGTTGCATTTATTTGACTAACTGAAATGCCAGTTCTGATACTTTCTACATTTATATTGCAGCTAGAAGAACTGAATTCATCTATGTATCCTTTTCCTTAAATGTCTATTTTGCATTATAATTATTGTTAACTGTAATCAAATTACAGTATATTTCCCCAGTAACTGGTGTCTTTAGAGGACTCAAACTTCCTTTCTTTTAAATTAGTACTGTAATACAGGATAGATTTTCGGTTCTTCCAATACCTAAACGACTGGATCTTAACACTTTTAATTACAGGCTGTTTTTTCATATGTTGATTTATTTAGCTAGCGTGTACCACTTCAGACAGCGTGTTGACAGTTGATGGCAAAGCCCCTCAGAAGCAGGGTCTTTCTACATGCGTCTTGCTGAGATGCTCTGAACAAACATACATACTAATATTCCTTCTGTAGCATTCAGAAGTGTTCTGTCCCATTGATAAGTGAATCCTATTACCTTTTAGTTTTTTCTAGAAATAGGTGCAGCTGTTGATCACTGATTTTCCTGTGAATAGTGGACTGACCTAATTTTTTATTTCTAGGGTCAGACTACAGTTGAGTCAAATACTTCAGCAGAGCTTTGGTAATTGAACAAATGTGTGCTCTTAGCCCACCCAGAAGAAGATAGCTGAATGTCTTGGCTTGTCTTTTACATCATGCTTTTGATAAGCCGAGAACACAGTTGAGGAGTGTTGTATTCAGTTCATACTGCAGTCTAGTTATTTCTGATGTTACACACTTTGTATGCACTGAGGAAGGCAGGACTCTGGTTTGGGACTTGAGCTACTGCACCGGCATGTACATTTTCTGTGTATGTGGAAAGCTGTTTAAGGCTAGGTCTCGTAAGGAACACAAGTGGAATGTGATATTATTATCACACAATAGTGATAAAAATAATCTGCCACCTGCCTTGATCTGCGAGCTAATTCTGGAGGTATGTAATGCTTAAGACTCATCGAGGAGGATTAGTCTACTGGTTGAGAACTAGCATAGGACTTGATAGAACTGAAATCATCTGGATTGGTGCATACAGTCACAGGACTAAGCATGGTTTTGTGTAACATTGTATCTTGTTTATACCTTATCTATATGTGAAATGTTATTCCTTAATGGTTTGCTTCAGCCAAAAACTACATTTAGCAGATGCTCAAGATATTCCAAATAGTGCCACGGGCTGAAAGAATAGCTTTGTCAATTTGGATTCTCCCAGAAGCTTTGCTTTTGTTTTTCCTGACAGTGGAATCCAGAACAGTTGTGGTTTTGTGGTTGTGTTTCTTGGTTTTTTTTAATTTTACACAATGAAGAATCAAAGTGCAAATCCAAATGTTTATTTTTGCACATTCCTGAGCACTGTATTATGTCAGGACTCAGTATCTGTAGTTTTAAGTAGGTTATTGTGATGCTATGCTTTCTATTATTGCCTTATTTATTTAACAGAAAAATTGGGAAAAGGGGGAAGTGTATTTCTTCTCTCAGTGTTGTTCATATGGTTGAAAATGATATATGTATATAAGCTCATTAGCATTGCTCTTTTTTATGAAGGTAGCAATGCTGCCTTTCTGATCATTATGTAGACAATCTGCACACTGCATCTTTTAGTGGTTTGTTGATCAGCGATGCCACAGATTAATTTATTGTCATGTATTTAAAACTTTTTACTTTATTAACATTTCATTTAGAGAAGTTGCTATCTGTTCAGCTGTGCTAAGATATGAGTTCTTGCATGGTCTGAATGTTTGCAGAGTCCACTTCCTTCATTACTGTGAATAATTATAAAATGTCACTAAATAAGAACGAGCATGCGTGCTAGCTGTCCACATAATTTGATTAAATATTGTGAAATTGGGTGAAGAGCTATTGTTCAATAAATCCAGGATATGCAATTTTGTAACACAGGAATGACTATAGTCTGTTATTAATTGGTATCATCTTTGTGCTCATAGTCAGAGAAAGAAATTCTGTATCAGTATAAAATGAGGCTCAGTTTAGATCCAAAATTTCTAGCCTGGTCCATCAGACTAGTTCTAGATTTATTTTCTATTCAGTTTTTTGGTAATTGTATTGGGTTTGTGGGGCAAGGGTTTGGTAGTGGGGGAGGGCTACAGAGGTGGCTTCTGTGAGAAGCTGCTAGAAGCTTCCCCCATGTCCGACAGAGCCAATGCCAGCTGGCTCCAAGATGGACCCGTTGCTGGCCAAGGCTGAGCCCATCACTGATGGTGGTAGTGCCTCTGGAAGAACAGATTGAAGAAGGGGAAAAAGAAGCTGCACAACAGCAACTGCAGCCGGAGAGAGGAGTGAGAACATGTGAGAGAAACAACCCTGCAGACCCCCAGGTCAGTGAAGGAGGAGGAGGAGGAGGAGGTGCTCCAGCCACCGGAGCAGAGATTCCCCTGCAGCCTGTGGGGAAGACCATGGTGAGGCAGGCTGCAGGCCCTCTGCAGCCCATGGAGGACCCCATGCTGGAGCAGGCTCCTGGCAGGACCTGCAGACCTGGGGAGAGAGGAGCCCACACTGGAGCAGGTTTTCTGGCAGGACTTGTGACCCCATGGGGCAGCCATGCTGGAGCAGTCTATGCCTGAAGGACTGCAGCCCGTGGAAGGGACCTGCACTGGAGCAGGGGAAGAGTGTGATAAGTCCTGCCCTTGAGGAGGATGAAGCAGCAGAAACAACATGTGATGAACTGATCATAACGCCCATTCCCCATCCCCCTGCACCACTGGGGGGGGATAGGTAGAGAATCCGGGAGTGAAGTTGCTCCTGTGAAGAACAGAGGGGTGGAGGGAAGGTGTTGTGAGATTTGGTTTTATTTCTCATTACCCTACTCTGGTTGACTGGCAATAAATTGATTTTCTCTACGTCGAGTCTGTTTTGCCCGTGATTGTAATTGGTTGAGTGATCTCTCCCTGTCCTTATTTCAACCTGTGAGCCCTTTGTTATATTTTCTCTCCCCTGTCCAGCTGAGGGGGGGAGTGATAGAATGGCTTTGGTGGGCACCTGGCACCCAGCCAGGGTCAACCCACCACAGTGATACATTCGGGTTTTATATTGTGTGTTCTTACTGTGCAAGGAGTGAAATCTTTATCCTTCTACTTGAGAGTGAAGCTTTCATCTGCCTAAAGTGGGCATCTCTTGTTCCCTGGCCACATAGGTTTTTTTCGGCATCTTTGGAGAAGGTGCTTCTTCAGCTGCAAGGTGTAGGATGTAGTAGTGGGTTCCATTAGCTCCATCTCCTTTCTGAATCACATGTAGCACCAAGTCTGCACTCTGCAGCTGGGGACAGAAAGATCATTTAAACACCAGTGTGCTCTGACTACAAATTCAGCCTCAAACACTGTTATTCCCTGCCTCACTGATCAGTCAAATCTCAATGATTAACGAACTAGTAGGGAGCCAAGTGGGGCTTTTCCTTTAGGATGATCCTGTTCTTTACATGATTTACCTCCTTCATTGTTGAGATTCTCCAGGAGATGTAAATGCTTGTAAAAGTACCCAAAGTTCCAGCCTGCTGCTGGGTATGTACCTGTGATGTGAAATCCAAAGACAGCTTAGGAGAACTAGAATACAACATGCTCCTCACAAAATGAAGCCAAGGTTGTGTGGCTTTTTTCTCACTCTTTAACCAAAAATTGGGCAATTATCCTTTTCTGCACAGTAACTTCTCACTGTCAGCACTATGGCCTTGGTTTTGTGCAGATTTCTGACCATCAAGCAAAAAAGCAGCATGTTTTAGCCTCGTGCCTTATGGTGTGTGAAGGTGCGAGGCTAGTTGGGGTGGCGAAAGTCCCTAGCAGAGCTGCATTTATACTAGCAAAAAGACAATTCTTGCAGCTCATTTTGATTCAGGAGGAGAGCTGTACCCTCGCTAGCAGTGTACTGCCAGTGCCACATATTGCAGCATCGGTAGTTGGCATAGTTTAAGCTATTCTACAATAGAGATAATTCTTACTCTTTTCTGGGCTCTGTAATCTAACTCTGCTTAGGCTTATGACTTCAAACACATTTCAAATAACTTAAAAATGCGTGGCCTGTTGGATGTCTTGATGTCTAAATTTCTGTAGCAATTTATGCAAGTAATAATGCGTAGGTATAATTCAAGATAGGGACATAAACTAATACCTTTCTTAATCAGCTGTGTAGAATTGCACAAGAATTGGCACCTTTTTCTTCAACCGCCTTAACCCCACAGGCAATCACAAGTCACAAAGAATGCATTAATTGCAAATAATTAAGAAATCAAAATTCTCTTATCACCTGGATACAAATTTGCATCTTTTACACAATCCATTAATGGTGTACGCTCATTATCTCTTGGATTCCTACAAGAAAGTTTTGTAGCAAGATCTTGAAGAGACTGAGCTTCTCTATGTGGTAATAATCACGTTTCTAGGCTCTTGCAGAAAAAGGAAAAAAAAATCTACTGTAACATAGTTGTGGACAGTCTTGTAATTATAAAAGTATGTAAGTGGCTGCAGAAAATGAGCTCATTTTCTGTTAGCTTGTTTCCTGAAGAGTTGTTCATAGAGATAAAAGTGTATTAATGTTGAATGTTTCCTGGCCTAAACTCGCACTGATAAACAGACATGGTGTTTGAAAGAATATGCTTTTTCCTGGGTCACTGATCTAGATTACCTCACTCCAAGAGACATCTGTGGAACCTCAGTGAACTAAAAAAGAAAATAAAAATGAAGAAGAAAAGCTAATAGGAAAGGAAAGTATCTAAGAAAAGAGGATTTGGAAGAGATGAGAGTCAGTAGTATTAAATTAACTGCCTCTTTCTTTGAAAACAGCAAGACAAATTACTAAGGCAGACATCTTTTATTTAGAAAATATACTGAACTCTAAAAATAAGTTTCAACATAAATAGGTGAAGACTGGTTTTTTTTTTTTTTCTGGCAAGTTTATTCAAGTGACAGATGTATACAAATGCTAACATACCCATGCTGAGTTGTGTCTTGGAACTCTCATTTGTGTAAAAGAACAGAAACATAAATTTATCAAGGTGTACTGACCTGATTCTGTTAGTGTTCAGCAGGTTGTGTTTTACAACTACAGCAACCCAACGGTACAAGGAGCACAGGCCTAAGAGAAAAGTTAAAAAAAAAAAAAAAAA
>VYZV01012493.1:41269-56441 GCA_013401275.1 Pandion haliaetus | reverse complement strand
GGCTGCAGGGCCATCAGCCTCCTCAGGCGCCCCTCCTTCTTCACTGACCTCAGTATCGACAGTGGTGTTCCTCTCACGTTCCAACTCCCCCACACTGCCGGTTCCCCTTCTTAAATCTGTTCTCCCAGAGGCGCTCTCACTGTCAGTGATTAGATCGGCCTCGGCCAGAGGTGGGTCCGACTTTTTGGAGCCGAGGAGCTTCTAGCAGCTTCTTACAGGAGCCACCTCTGCAGCCCCCTCCCCTACTACCAAAGAACGCACCACACAAACCCGTAATATCTACATAAAGCTGTAAACAGACAATACATACATAAAAGTTCAAAAGAATTATTTCCTTATGTTCATCTAAATCTCACATTCCAGCTTTTTCCCTGTGTCTTTTAATATCTTCCTTCACTTCAAAAAATAGAACTCTCTGGCTGTTTCTTCCCCTTATTTATATTTTTTGCTTCACTGGTCTACTTGGTGTCTTAGTTCATATTTTTCTCTACCTAAGTAAATTAGTCTCTGCCTGAATTTCCTCTTATTGGACTGTTCCATGTATTTTTTGCTATTTCTTCAGTCTGAACATTTTGCTATTTCACTATATCAAAACTTCATTACTCTGAATGCCACTATTTCGGTCACCTGAAGAGAATAAATCCACAATTGTCACTACTCTATAGACTGCTGAACTATATTATTTTCACCTTATATTATTCTCTGTCCAGAGCAATAATGTTCTTGTAAAAAGGTGAATGAAAAGAACTAAGCATATTGTTCTAAATGTGTTAAATATAATCAACCCCTTCCATATAAGTAATGATTTTTTAATTTGTAGTAAGTATTTTTGTGTATTCATCTTATGATCCTGTTTACCTTTTGAACTACAGCTACAAACTGGATCAATGGTTTCAATAATTTTTTTACAGTAACTACTTAATTTTCAGGGAATGGTATAATACATGACTGTTTTATATAATGTATACAATATTTTTTTATTATTTCTTGTCCACTGACCTAATTGGTCTGTAATTTGCAGCATTTATTGGCATAGTTTTTCCAAAGTCCCAAATCCTGATTATTTTTATTGTCCTGAGTCTTATTCTTCCTCTCATTATACTCATTATACATAAATGTTTATTGTAATTATACAATCTTTTGCTTTGTACCTTTTAAAATTACGTAATCTATCTAAATAAATGAGTGAATCTGAAACCTTGTTTGAAAAAAGAAGACTGAGGTTCTGAGTAACAACTCAACCTCTGACAATTTTTTTTTTTTAAATAAACTTGGAAAGAGAAAGAAGCAGGAAAAAAAATTCTAATCTAGACCTTTCTTGGTAAAGAAAAATGTACTTGCTCATTAAAAGTAAACACACACATATGTACATTTGCACACAGGCATGCATACATGAAAAAAACACCTTAATACAAGAAATTAATAATCTTCCCACGTAGCAAATACGCTTTTTGTAAAATAATTCACGCTTTCCTTGACCAGAGTATACCTCCCTGCTCCCTTTTATCATTTTAGTAACCCATATTTGCTGAGGTTCCAATGGATTATTATTTCTGAGGGAAGGAGGAAGCAATGAAGACAAGCAGGGAGAAGGGAAAAAAATTATATTTCATTACTTAATTGAATTTCCTCTCAAACACCTAAGAACAACAATTTTGAGAATCAGAGATTCTGATATTACACAGACCATTGTGTGCATGTATGGTTGGCTGTGTGATCCATCACTCTGGTTTTCCTGTCTCTCTTTCCCATCACTGCAGAAGCCCCTCCACAAATTTGAAGTAAATAAACCTCTACCCAGCTCTGCACGGCCAATCAATTGTTCATTAATGACTTACTTTTTTCTTCAAGTGTGTGTTTTTCCTACTCATTACTTTAACAGTCATGATTTCATAGAATCATAGCATCCCAAGTTGGAAGGAACCTCAAGGGTCATCTGGTCCAACCTTTCTTGGCAAAGGCATCGTCTAGACAAGATAGCCCAGTACCCTGTCCAGCTGAATCTTAAAAGTGTCCAATGTTGGGGAATCCACCAGTCCTCTGGGGAGAATATTCCAATGGTTGACTGTTCTCATTGTGAAAAAATTTTCCTTTTGTGTCCAATCGGAATCTCCCAAGGAGTGACTTGTACCCTTGACCCCTCATCTTTTCCATGTGACTTCTTGTAAAAAGGGAGTCTTCATCTTCTTTGGAGCCACCCTTTAAATACTGGAACATGGTGATAAGGTCTCCTCTAAGACTCCTCTTCTCAAGGCTGAACAAACCCAGTTCTCTCAGCCTTTCCTCATATGGCAGGCTTCCAAGTCCTTCGGTCAACTTTGTGGCCCTTCTCTGGACCCTCTCCAGCCTGTTCAGATCTTTTTTGCGTAGCGGGGACCAAAACTGAACACGGTATTCCAGGTGTGGCCTGACGAGCGCTGATGGAATGGGATAATGACTTCTTTATCTCTGCTGGTGATGCCCTTATTGATGCAGCCCAGCATTCTGTTGGCTTTCTTTGCTACAGCAGCACAGCGTTCACTCATATTTAGCTGGTTGTCCACCCCCAGGTCCCTTGCCACAGAGCTACTCCCCAGCCAGGTAGATCCCAGTCTGTGCTGCACTCCTGGATTATGCTTTCCCAGGTGCAAGACCTTACACTTGTCCTTGTTGAACTTCATAAGGTTCTTGTTAGCCCACTCTTCCAGGGTATCCAGGTCTTCCTGCAGGGTGGCTCTCCCTTCCGAAGTGTCTACCTCCCCACTCAATTTGGTATCATCAGAAAACTTCATCAGGGTACACTTAATCCCATCATCCGGGTCACTTATGCAGATATTAAATAGTGTTAGGCCCAATATTGATCCCTGGGGAACCCCACTTGTGACAGGTTTCCAGTTTGAAAAGGAGCTATTTACCACCACCCTCTCAGTGCGGCCTTGTCCTGGTTTCAGCTGGGATAGAGTTAATTTTCTTTCTAGTAGCTGGTGTAGTGTTGTGGTTTGGGTTCATTATGGCAAGAATGTTGATAACACACTGGCATTTTCAGTTGTTGCTAAGTAGTGTTTAGTCTAAAGTCAAGGATTTTTCAGCTTCTCATGCCCAGCCAGCAAGAAGGCTTGGAGGGGCACAAGATGCTGGGAGAGGACATAGCCAGGGCAGCTGACCCAAACTGGTCCAAAGGGTATTCCATACCATGTGATGTCATGCCCAGTATATAAACTGGGGGGAGTTGGCCTGAGGGGACTGCTGCTTGGGAAGTGACTGGGCATCAGTCAGCAAGTGGTGAGCAATTGCATTGTGTATCACTTCTTTTATATATTCCAATAATTTTATTGTTATTATCATCATTGTTATTATCATTATTAGTTTCTTCCTTTCTGTTGTATTAAACTGTTCTTATCTCAACCCCCGAGTTTTACTTTTTTTCCCTGATTCCCTCCCCCATCCCACTGGGTGGGGGGGAAGTGAGTGAGCAGCTGCATGGTGCTTAGTTCCTGGCTGAGGTTAAACCACAACAGCAGTCAGCCAGTTCCCCACCTACTGCACAGACCTGTCTAGACCGTAACACAGATCCAGACTGTTCCATTGTTCAATATAACAAAAATGGAGAAGAGTTTAAAAATGCTGATTAGCACTTTGTGTTAGATCCAGACAATTTCCACCAAGGAATAAATCATGAGGTCAGTCTGTTAAAAGTGCTGAAAGGTCACATTGCATATAGAATATATGGTCCAGTGACTGTATTGTACAGTATTTTGCAGGGTGAAAAAACCCTTATGCTCTGTCACCTGAAGGATGTTGCTTGACTTTGCATTTATCTCTCAAGGAAAAATCATAATTTGAAGAAAGAAAATAATTTAGTACTGAAACAGTAGCCTTTTCTTCACTACTCACGTAAACCTGTCACTTCAGGCTTTTTTTGTGGGATTATTCCAGCAAATATCCTTTCATATTAAAATTCTAACCTTCTTGCTAGCTTTGCATAGCTGTAAAAACATTTGCCAATTTACTTACTCTAAGAGCCTGCAGCTCTCTAGCACTATCCAGAAATTACCTGATTTCTTTTCAATGTCCTCAGCTTCTCTCTGAAACAGCTATGCTGTGTCAGCCAAGATATTTTTAGCATCTTTTCCTTCATCCTCAATATTATTCTCCAAAAATCTTGTCATCCAGTCCTCCTGCTTTGTTTTACCTCTCATTTCCATAAAAATTCTAACCTGTTTTTTAAATACCCAGCCATTTTTCTAGATCACCTGTGTTTCTGTCATTCCAATGATGTCATACACTGCTTAAAAACTAATTAAAAAATACTCAGTATCAGCTTGCCAATTTTAGTTTTCAGACTGGTTTTTTTTTTTTTTCCAGTTTTTTGCCACAGATATTTAACCATTTCCTGTATCACCCAACTTTACCTTATTTCCCCTCATCTTTGGTGACAGTAGCCTGTAAATATGGTATGTATCCATGGGACCTCCATAGTTATTTAACATTAAAGGATGAAATGAGTCAAGCACTGTTCTTGCAATTAATTTGATCAGTGTTACAAACCTTTTTTCTTAGAGTATGCATGTTAAACATGTTTTGTGAGAGATAGTGAAAAGACACATTTTCTGCACGTGTGTAACAAAGCTCCTAGATGAGAGTATAGTCATCCTTATTTGGAAACCTCAGATTGTGATATAGTACAGTGACATTAATTCCCAAGAAAAGAAACCAAAGTTAAATTAGGAAAACTGTGGAAAAAAAAAAATTTCAGAGTAGAGGAATAGAAGTTCATCATGATGTATCCAGAATTGGAGATTTTGTAGGTGTGTGTGCAGAGCAACAGCAAAATACATAAGCATATATTACCTGATGCACAGATTGGCCATCTGTGTTAGCTTCTGCTGATATGATTTACAAGAACAGTTTTATATATCATATAAAAGATGTATCTCAACTATGTAAATACCTGGTTTATTTCAAAACCCACTCCATAATAATGGTATAATGATTGCCAATGTATTGCATATGTTTTATCCATTTCACAAAGGGGAGTGTGTGCCTCTCTGTCACACATTCATGTGTGACAGAGAAAGAAAAATGGAAAATGAAATTTTCTTTTTAATTAGTGAGAAAAACCTTCTATTCACCCTTTTTGTACTAACCTTTATCTACACCTTGGGTTTCTCTAAGCTATCACAATAGACTGCAGTGGCCTGAGGACCTGATTTAAGGTTAACTGCAAAAGCATTTTTAATTTGTTACCTTCCTCCCTATGAACATTACAGCACTTGAGACTCAAGAGTATCACAGAGAAACAGACAAGGCTCTGAAACTCCAAGACTTCCATTTAATGATTTTGAGATAAGGATTTCTGCTCAGTGTCCATATAATGTTGCATCCATTTAGCTGTACAAAGGAAGCGAATATAATAAGAATCAGCTCCTATGTTTTCTACAGTATCAAAAAATACATAGTTTAAACCATATAACAACAACTTGTATTACGTTAAATAGTTTAGCTATGGATATTCAATACAGCTCTACTAAATGAAGCTCTGTAATGCAGTATCATAGCCCATAGTTAACCAACCCCTTGAATGGGGCAATTAGTACATGTAATCAGATTGTTTTCTAGCTCTTTACTAAAAGATGGTGTATTCCAAGGCTGAATAAGACATATTTATCCATGTATTTTAAAATGTTATTTTGCTGTTGCAAATGAAACATTAGTCTTTCTCTTATGTCATAAAAATCAGGTTTTAAACTGAAAAATTTTACTTGATTACGGAAAAAAAATATTTATTGATGCACTAGCTCAGTCAATAATATTCAGCATTTCTCTTGTTTCTGTAAAAAAGTGCATTTCTGATGAGGTAAGCCTGTGTATTAACCTGAACTGAGGATGTTTAAAAAGGGGTAAATTAATCACATCTTCCATGCATTTATGATTTACTATAAATCAATCCTAAATTTTACTTAGTATTTTCAAATTAACTCTTTTCCACTGAAATGTACCCCTATATATTTTGTCTCATAATCTTGCCAATGAAGTGAACAGGTTTAAATGCTATATTGACACAACCCCATGAGCCCTAAAGCATTAAATATGGTTTCCTTAAGCCTGCTTGTTACATCTATGAGGCATGAACTAAAAATACCGATTGCTGAAGAGTGCTTATTTCAGCATTCTTTTGCATTTTTTGCATCCAATATTGGGATGTAGAAGCGTGTGCCTCTATTTTAGGAATTTAATTTCATTGAAGTTTGTCCCTTCAAACCTTTCTTGAATGATGGATCTTCTACATGGTAGGCACTATCAAATCTGTAGCCATGGCTGAATACACTTTAGTCATATATTTCCTGAGTTCTTTCTGCTAATGTAATGAGCTATATCATAGCTGAAATTCAAGATGCAGAAGCTGTCTTCTTATCAGCATACAGCATATCTGTATCAAAAAGTAAACCTTTTCTAAAGATAAATGGTTTTATAAATCAGAGATTTAAATTTTGTTTAACTGTATAGAGTCCAGAAGTTAGAAATACATAACAAAAGCAGTATCTGGCGTGCCTTTGTTGAATTTCAACTGTTCAGAATAAACAAGCACTGTAATATAATTTCAATGTGTAAAGTATCTAGTAAAACTACTGGTTTGATCTTACAATTTCTAACTTACAGGAACAAACAGATGTTTTTTCTCCTAAATGCTCTTTATTTTATGTTCCTTAATTTTATATTATAACATCAACATCTGAATATAAGAATGACCTGATCCCAGGAAAGTATCTGTGAACATTTAAAATCTGCTTTCCCATCCTCCTTCTTTTATAAAGCTGAACAACTGAACCTAAAATATACGTGTCATTGTTTAACCCCCAGCCAGCAACTAAGCACCAAGCAGCTGCTCACTCACTCCCCTCCTCAGCTGGACAGGGGAGAGAAAATATAATGAAAAGCTCGTGGTTTGAGATAAGAGCAGGGAGAGATCACTCACCAATTATTGTCATGGGCAAAACAGACTCAACTTGGGGAAAATTCATTTATTGCCAACCAAGCAGAGTAGGGTAATGAGAAATAAAAACAATCTTAAAGCACCTTCCCCCCACCCCTCCCATTTTCCCAGGCACAACACTACTCCCGAATTCTCTACCCAGCCTCCCCAGCAGCGCAGGGGGACGGGAAATGGGGATTAGGGTCAGTTCATCACACGTTGTCTCTACTGCTCCTTCCTCCTCAGGGACAGGACTCATCACACTCTTCCCCTGCTCCAGTGTGGGGTCCCTCCCACAGGACACATTCCTTCACGAACTTCTCCTACATGGGTCCTTCCCATGGACTGCAGTTCTTCATTAACTTCTCCAGTGTGGGTCCCTTCCATGGGCTGCAGTCCTTCAGGCACAGACTTCTCCAGCGTGGGTCCCCAGTGGGGTCACAAGTCATGCCAGAAAACCTGCTCCAGCATGGGCTCCTCTCTCTAGGGGTCCATAGGTCCTGCCAGGAGCCTGCTCCAGCATGGGCTTCCCACAGGGTCACAGCCTCCTTTGGGCACCCGCCTGCTCCAGTGTGGAGTCCTCCACGAGCTGCAGGTGGATATCTGCTCCACCGTGGACCTCCATGGGCTGCAGGGGGACAGCCTGCCTCACCATGGTCTTCCCCATGGGCTGCAGGGGAATCTCTGCTCTGGCACCTGGAGCACCTCCTCCCCCTCCTTCTTCACTGACCTGGGTGCCTGCAGGGTTGTTTCTCTCACATATTCTCCCTGCTGCATTTTTTCTGTTGCACAGCAACTTTTTTTCCCTTCTTAAATCTGTTCTCCCAGAGGCACTACCACCATCACTTTTGGGCTCAGCCTTGGCCAGTGGTGTGTCCATCTTGGAGCCGGCTGGCCTTGTCTCTGTTGGACATGGGGGAAGCTTCTAGCATCTTCTCACAGAAGCCACCCCTGTAGACCCCCCCACTACCAAAACCTTGCCATGCAAACCTAATACAATATGTTAACTAAATTTTGGTTATCCATCTCCTTTACCTTCAGAATAGCATCATAATTATCTGCAAATATTAATGGACAGCGTCTAAGTACTTATATATCTCAGATTAAACAGGTGTTAGTTATTTAGAAAATGCACACTTACTGCAAGGCTACTGTGCTTTTTTACGAGTTCATTTCCACAGTTAGGAAAAGTGTGAGAGTGTATCCACATGGAGACTTGTAAGTGATGCCTCCCTTTCATAGATACTGTTAGGTGATAAATTATCCCAAAGGTACTCAGGAAAATAAAGTCTTCTACCTGTCCAGCCAGCTTTCTAAGCCAGTGCTCATCCCAGCAGCAGATATATGGGAGCTGCTATGCTGCAGTTTGGGGACCAATTAAGAAGTAAAAGGAACTGCAGCAATACGTTAGAATTAAAGACAGGAGTGGATTAATGGCAGCTGAATAGCTTGTCAGACAGCTCTTAAATTCTTATTTGCACCTTAGTGATGGTTAATTAAGGAGTGGAAGCTTGAAAAACATGTTGAGAGAACTAGAAACGTGAAATTACTTTTGGAATATTATTTTTACCTTTACACATTTCATGTAAAACAGAGTACATGTAGTAGTCCATTGTTCTGAAGGTCATTGTGACACAAGGGATTGAATTACAAGTGCTTGAAATTAGAATCTTAAATTAGACATCTAAATATGTGGCCCTATTTTGAAATAGTTCAAAACCTTGCAATTCTAATTTAAATCTCATTCTTGCATTGCCTATTTATAGAAAGACTGGGATCCTTTTGCACCACTGCATCAGAAGAAAATAATTTCAGGAGGGCCAGGGATTGGCCTTGACTTTGAATAAATAGTAGCTAGAGAGCTACTTTGTGCCATTAATGAGCGCAATACTTTGGTTGCATGCTGTGTGGAAGAACTTATTCCCTTGAAGGTGCAGTAAACTTACCATTTTTCACCTAGTGGGAGAGCAGTTCAAGGAGCTAGAGGATTGATAAACATGATCGAACTGATGAACTGGCAAACCATGGTGTATTCATGTATCTGATTTAAGATGCTTTCATTCTAAATTCCTTTCCAGGTTCACAAAGAGTGCACACATATTTGTCATTGTGACAAAGCCCTTGTTGTGCAATATGCATTTTAAACTGTGCTTAGTGAACATAAAATCTTAGTATGAATTGCCTCAGCACAAGCTGCTCTTGTTTTTTTGTAACTACTAGGAATCTAAAGACATTTATGTTCATATGCCTGACATTCATTCTCAGGAAATAAAGATTCTTTGGATAGTAGTGTGTCACAGTGAGTGAAATTAGTGTACCATTCCTCTAGTTTTCTGCATACACACACAAATACACACACTTATATACTACCAAAATGTATTCATTTGTTCTCTAAAAGTAAGTTCCAATGACTTTGGACATATAATTGAATGTTCCAGAAGAGAACATAAATTTAAAAAAATAATTATTTTATTACCTCTGAGATTCCTGTTAAATATCAGAGGAAACATAAATATTAATGGAGATTTATGTTTTCTTTTCAAAAAGCATAGCTATACTTGTTTAAAAAAAATTGATAGCAGAGATCTTCATGCTTAAATGAGTAGGCCAGCCTCACTGTGCTCCATCTACTTGTGAAAAATGTGTCTATACTTTTCTTGTGAAACTAGTAAAAATGATGTGAGATCTCTCATACTCCAAGCACACCTTTAAAAAAAAAAAAGTTTCATAATCCCTGGTCTGTTACTCTAAGAGAACACAGCAAAGTCAAACTTTGAAAGGAAAATGTACTTTGTAAAGTTGTGCCCTCCCCTTCCCCCCATTCACTTTGGTTGCTAAAATGAAGTTTTTGAGCCAGTGACATATTAGTATTTATTTCACAGATGGATCGGGTCTTTAAATTCCAACTTATTAAAATTGATTTGGCTTCCATTTATGTAATTGAGAATAGGATATTTGCCAGCAAAATTAAACTCTTTTGACCATTTGAATGAAAGTTGTGTACAATCATCTATATTTTATTTGTACTGTGGTAGAACTGTCTGAGACTGAACAATTCTCTTCTTCCCCTCTAAATCAATTCCATTATGATTCAGAGCCAAAAGAAAATGTAGTCCCCCAAGTCCTATGTAATTCGCATTTATAGGTGTTGAAATACATATCTAAAATCTGGAAGTGGATATTTATATACACATATTTCAAGTTCTCAGGTGCACAAAGGTTTGATTGTCAGGATAATGAGAAAAAGCTTTTGACAGTAGTGAGCAGCTCTAAATACAGAATGGCTGCCTCCAGCAACTGGTGTTACTGGAGTTTAAGACAGTAATGCTCCTCAAATGCTCTGTCTTAGCTAACCATGTGAGTCCTCCATGCAGATCCTGCTTACAGGCTGTTCCCATTTGGCTCCGTGTCTTTCCCTGGAGAAGGCAGGAACTGTTTTTTCGGGCAGAAAATGAAGCTTCAGCAGCCAAATGCTGCTCAAGCTCTGCCTACCACAGAGCAAAAGAGAGATCCTGCCAGCTGATGGTGTCCTGCTATCCCATGGCCACCCGTTCCTTGAACTGGGCAAGAACAGCTGCCATGCACCTCAGCCAGACTTAACCAAGAGAAGCAGCAGCCAAGTTCTTTGGGCTGGTACAAGGCAGAAATAGCAGAGTGGGTTTTGTGGCTTCTGTTGGGGCACTGGGAACCTTAATTCTGGATCTAGTTCAAGTGCTGCTGATAATCTTGTTGATATGCTTTTATGAAATCTCAATACCCTCAACCCACTGATTTCCCAACCCAGATGTTACTTCAGGTAGAGACATATAGTACAATAGAGCTTCAACAATCAAGGTAATAATCGCTCAAATTTTCTGTAGATTTTGTGGACTTAATAAAAAAGGTTTGGGGACTTTTAATTATTTTCCCCCAGTCCTTACGACAAAATTAATCGTCCAAGAATGGAAGAGAAAGGGAGGAAGGAAGAGTGTGGTAAAAACCCAAAGCTGGGTTTTAATATAATCACTAGAAACCAATAGCAGATAATTCTTTTCTTTTCTGCTGAACTTAAGTGCTTATTTTTGGAGGGTAGAATATCTTGAGCTTTAAAAAGGTGAAGCTGGATGAGGTGAATCCTACTCCAGATAAGAACATAGCATAGGTACCAAATTAAAGTTTGATCTATTCTCAGATATATCAGAGGGATAAAATTCACTTGGATCACTGAGAAAAAGTGAGAAATAGTGAGAAATGAATTTTTTCTGTATTACTAAAATGTTTATTGTTATATAGGTTAACACAGGCTTAATCCCTTTTCGTGTTTCCAACTCCCTCCCCACAAAAAAACACCAGCTTGTCAAGTCTCCATGACAACGGTTAATTTAAAACCTGCATGAATTTGAAGAGTGTAACTAGCCATCACTGCTGCAGTTTGGAAAGTTTGAAATGGTTATCCACTCAGCATAAGGAATAGTGAAGAGCAGAAGAGAGATGAAAACTCATGGCATCCTTCCTCTCCTCACATTCTCCCTGGAAATCCATTCAGTAGGTAAGAAAAGTAAGGAAGTTCTTATATGTGGCTTAGAAAAGCAATCCTCGATGAAGGCAGCCCAGTTGTCAGCAGGAGAATGGGATGAGAACAGCCAGTAGGGAAGGAAAAAAGAGATACAGAGAAAAAGTAAATAAAATGTACAAAGACCTGAGACAGAAAGAATATTAGTTTCAATTTAATCAAAGGACATGCAGTTGTGATTCATGGACCTCTGCACACAAACAGTAAATATAAGTGTGCTGTTTTGAAGAAAAGCAGGGAAGTGAGTTTGAAAACTACTGCTGAAAATATGAACACCTACTGTATCTTACTAACAAAGAAAGGGAAGGCAAGGCAAGAAAAGAAAAGAAAAAGGAAATGAAAGCATAAAGTCTAATGTCATCATAATGTGCGGAAAAACATGAGACTTTTTCCAAAAGTAGTACTCCTCAAATAAAGACTATATGATCTCCAGAAGAAAAGAAAGCACTTTCTCTTAAAAATATGTTAAGAAAAACTGAAAATCACTACTGAAGCATCTTTCAAGACTGATGATGTATTTATAATGGCAGTTTTCTTAAAAAAAATGATGGAAATGTATACCTCAAAAATAACCCAAAGAAGCAAGGAATTATGTAAATAACAAGCTATACAATACATATATTTTTACAGAAAAAAACAAAGTTTATACTTGCTAATGATTAGAAAATATTTAATGATATGTGCATCATTCTTTAAAAGGAATATTGTATGTGGGGTAGCTCAAGTGTGCCATGCAAACAAAGATATTTCGAGGACACAAATAATGAAGAGGATTCAAGAGAGGAAGATAATTATGTTGAGTTCAAGCATGTTATTAAACGCAAAATAATAATGATGAAATTGGTTTCTATAACAACAGATGGAACACCAGCTATGTTTGGATCCAAAGTTTCATGGCTCATCATCACCAACAAGCACTCACAGGAAAAGTGATAGACTTGACACATGGTAAGGGAGTAGCAATTAAAAAAAGTTAACTCCATTCAGGTCAAAGGCCTTTACTATTACAGGTCATGCAATATGCTATAGAGAGTCTTCCAAGACAGAATTTTGCAAAATGAGGTGAGCTGTCTGAGTGAAATTAATGTTCTAAGAAAATATATTGATTTTTTTTCCAGAGGTTGAGATAATCAATAATCAAAGAAGTTGGTGAACTCTTCATGCTTCACTTTGCCAGCTTCATGGTTGACTGAGTTCAGTCAAGAGCTAAAGGAGAAAGAAAAGTTTATTATACACATTGCAAGATGAAAGCACCTCCAAGTGCCTTGCAGGTGAAGGCATTCAAAGTGAGGTTTGGTGTGTAGATACAACAAAGGAAAAAATAAATGCCAGAAGACCTCAATACTCTGACTTTAAAGTGCTTCTGGTTACAGCATGAAAACAAATTAAGAAAAATTAGAAATATATTATAAAAATTGATTTCTTAAAGACAGGACTGCAAACGTGAAAACTAATTAACTGTATTCAGTAAAAAGTATTTAGAGTGACCAGTGGAATTTGTATCATCTTGTTCATGACAGTAATAGTCTGTGTGCTTGACTGTAAGAGTGAATTAACTGTTACATTTGGATTCCAGTGTATTAAAAAAGGAAAGTTTCACTAAGTAAATGGTTGTTTCCTTGGAAGACTGGAACAAGAAGGATAAAATGTGGGTGTGAAGTGAAACCTGCAGACCTTTTTCAACTATCCCAGTTGTCTCCTCAGATCTACTTACCATATTATTTGCAAATAAAGCATTTCAATTTATAAGTTGGGCAAATCTAAATGGCTTGCATGAGAGGGCATTTTACCCTTCATATTTCAACAAACTTTTAACAGCAGCAACAGAAAGTATGTAGTATCAAATATCCCAGTAGTCATTTAGTTGCCAATGCCAATACATCTGAACACTTATCCAACTGTTTATGCTGCTGAATGTAACTTAAATTTTATGCCAGTTGATACACAAATATTAGCAAAATGATGATCGTTAAACCAGACAATTAGGAGTCAAAACAGCTGTTTGTGTTCCCAGGTCTGTGGCTGTTTTCTTCATTTGGGACAATTATTAACCTTATTTTTAAAACCTATGCTTAAAATTAGATGTTATTCACCTACCACTTTCTCTGCAACTCCATATTTAAATAAACAGGGGCCCACATTGCCTTGGAAATCTCTTGCTCCATTAAGTTAAAATAACTGGGGTTGCTCACCTATGGAAAACAGACCCTTACTTAAAGGCTTCTTTTCAAAAGTGATTACAATGCTGGCCTTAAGCAATCTGTATTTATAGTATTTTACCCTGTGTTGCCTTAGCATCCAGAACTATCTGTGAATTCATCTGTTGAGTCTGACTCCCATAGATTGTGCTAAACATGGGGGAGGAGGAACCCTAAGAAAATTAAGACAAAATGTGCCAATAAATATTTATTTAAACTAAATTCCCTCCTTTTTTTTCTAGCTGCTCCCATTTAAAGCATTAAAATAGTGCTAAAAATGCCCTGAAACTAGGTATCCCAGCCAAAGCTTGTACATCTGCATGAATGGAAAAATAATTATTCATAATTAGTGAGTCATGTTATCATATTACACTGGGCACCAAGAGGAGCAATGACTATTTATTATAATTATAATTATTAGTTTTAAAACAAAATTCATGAGCATGGTGCTTTTACAGAATTGGTAAACTCCATGACCCTAAAACTAGGAGCCTGGAGGCAATAGGACCAGCTGAACAGGAAAAAAAACCAAAAACAAAACCAAAAACCAAGGGGGATTGAAGAATAACAAATTATAGAGAAAGTGCTAGAAACATAGTAGATATTCTCTTGATTCTAGAACTACCTCTAGAGGTAACTTTAAAAATAAAACTTAGTATTTTTGACAAATATATCTTTGTCTTTCTAGGTATGTGGAAAGTCTGTACTAGTAAATTAAATAAGACTGGCCTCAATTTTTGGCTGTGAGGGCAAGAAGCATGTCACAGCTCACTGCCATATAGCTGAACTCTCTTTCTTTCCAGAACAGGGAGGTTACATCCAGTCAGCTATCGTGAATTGTCCCTGGTCCACATTAGCCTCTGAAAAGGGCCAGCCCTTGTTTGGTCAGGCTCCAGATCAACTTCTTTGTAGTTGGTCCAGGACATGTTAGGGATAGTGCTTATGAATTGCATAGGTATCCATACATTTTCTTTATGCGGTAGGCCTCATTTTGTTTCGTTTACTATGAAGATATAGATGGAGAGATCAGACAACTAAACTGAAGCCACAGGCAGTAGTGGGTACAGACAGATACTGACATATAAAATATATGACTACATTCTGGTCACCCAGAAATTCAGATCAGATATATAGGAAAAATCTATACCACCAACTTTCCAGCTAAGGCACCTGTGTTTCTTTTCTGAGAAATCAGGATGTAAGCATAACAGAAGCTGCTTGCATAGGACTTACTCTGACATGGAGGTAAGATGCTGCCAGACTCTACATTCGGATTCATCCGACTGGAAGATTTTCAAATACTACAATTCAGGTATAATGTTACTAAACACATCCTCATGTCTTAACTACAAAATACTTCCTACCTCTGAAGTTAATAATCATGTTAAATAATAATAATAATAATAGTAATAATAATAATAACAATTATAATAACGATTATAATAACTATAACAATTATAATAACAATTA
>VYZV01012493.1:1603-21171 GCA_013401275.1 Pandion haliaetus | reverse complement strand
TTTGCTGTCAATGGCAACATACTCTAAGTTATATAAACACTCAAGGATAACTGAGCAGACCTGAGAAATTTTGGTATAAAACTTTTCTGGAAACTACTGAGTTAATTTCAAGCAAATATTATTGAATCACTAGGGATCTTTCAACAACTATCAGGTATGTTGTCCTAGGATTTTATATGTACAGGTACATAAGTATGTAAACATAGTTATATATTTTAAAAGAATGTAATTAAATGTACCCTGTAGACAAAAGAAAATTAAAACTCACACATTCAGAAATAGGAAAGCATTATATAGCTAAAATGGACTTTGCAATAGGTCAAGACAACAAAAAAGAGTATTTACACATCACACAAAAGAAAAACAATGAAGAAATAAGAAGCAAAACAAAAGGTGAAATTGAGGAATAGAAACAAATGAAGAGAAGATGAATGAATTAAGAGGAAGGTATGAGATATCACTTCCACTATATCAGGAAAAAATCACTTGTGGTAGTGCAGATTATACTAAATTCATGCATTGGCAAGCAACATTTGGATATGAGTTTAGGAAGGAACCAACAGAAACTTCTCCAACTATAGAGGGGTACGTAAACAAATAACATTTAGCTATACACAGCTAGATTTAGCATAGTACCCACATCTCGATAAAACATCTTAAGACAAATGAATTACCTAGTAAATTAAAAGGGTCTGTTCTCCCTTTGCTTTGAATGTGGCTCTCCTGGTGAGATCAGTGAGAATTATATTTAGGATATCTATAGGATCAGATTACCACAACACTCTGATTACAGGGAACTTACGCATCTTTAAAAGATGCATGCTTGCTCTTTCCACAAAATCACTTATAGCACCAAAGAATTAAAATGCTTACTTATCACTGGAGCAAGAAGGTAAATACTTCCATCAACTTCATTTTGAGTAATGTGGAATGATTTTATTTCACAACACTTGTATTATAATGCTTCATTTTATGGGAAAAATAGAGCCATAGATCCAATTGTCTTGTTTGTTGAAGGCGCTTGTATGGATGAATACAGTTCTAGACTTTTAAAGTCATGCACAAATCTAGGAGGAGGCTTTGAAAGTTTCACTCTTGGCATTACCTTTCAGAGAAAACCATAGAATGTGTATGAATCTCAAGAAACTATGCATAATGTAGTACAAATCAGGTGTTATGGCTGCAGTCAGAGCTGTAAGACACAAAGGTGAACTGAACCTACCTGATAACAAAATTAATATTTTAGATGCCTATATTGGAAATTAAATTTAGGTGCATAGGTCCAAATAAGTGATCCAGAAAGTTCTCATTTTAGTAGCTATCTAGTCTAAAAAGTGCTTGCTTTTCACAATGTAGCCTATTCATTTAGACTGGTAAACCAATAGATGTCAATACTGCACCTAGGCTATTGAATCCTAGATAGGTCCACAGGAGTTGTCTTATTCATTAGCTGTGAAACAAAAAGAGAAATCAGAAAAAAGCAGATGTCATTTTCATGAAAACACATAAATCATGATGCCTAGCAAGTAGCAGAATTCATCACTATTTCCTCTTCTCTGCATTGTTATTTAGTCCAGTGACTAATACACCATGGGTAAAGACAAGACTGCAAACTCTGGGAGTAGTGAATAGAAAGCTGTTTCTTTGTCCACAGACTTGCATGCTCCAGAGTCATGTTTTCTCTTGATTAATCTCCACGTGACTCTACCAGTTTTCAGTCCTTATGCAGTGATTCATGTATAGAGAAATGGACAACTTTCCTGTTTAGACTATAAGACAGGATCTTCAATTCCAGTAACCTGAAATCACCAGTAAGTCCAGGTTTCCCATTTCTGAGGTAAAATCTCTAAACAAACAAACAAACACATGTAGGTACAGTATGTATCTTATGTATTTCGTACCATATCTTGAAAAGAGTGAATCATGCTCAGTTAACTTTCTAACCAGAGGAAAGGCTCCCATGAATGGCCAGAGGTATTAAATGTGCTGGTATGAGTCAAATAGCAGGTTTCAGAGACAGGACTTCAGGTTTTTATTAGCAGTTTGGATGTTAACTTCATCCCTTCCAACCACCTCTGAAATCTAGACAACCAACTTCTAGGTAGAGATGTGCTTTGCTAGGTACACTGCATTACCTCAGTACCAGAAAAGCTCCAATGCACAATGAAGTTTAGATATGCTCCCTGTATTACAGAGAATATTGCCAGCTAGTGTCTCCTATTTCTGCATACAGCTCTTCTGTGCATGTAAACCAGCTATTCAAATAAGCATTTTGTATATTTGCATTAAAAAAACCCACAAGTTTTATACCCTCAGATCAATGCACATTAAATTCAATTATGTGGAAACTCAACTGCTAATACCAGCGGTTATTTTAGGGAATACGTTTGTATGCTGCATGTTGAAGTAAGGTCTCAGTTAGGTAACCATAACAAGTTAGGTAACCACATAGTTGTGTAACCACAGTGTTCATAAAGAAGAAAATATTTTGGAAATATCTTTGAAACCTAGTGACAAAGATTAGTAGTCAGATTCCACTAATAGGAAATCAAACATGAGAGGAAAGTCGGTTATAAAAGCAGGCTACTTTTTTGACAGTTTTCAAGTGGTTTACGTTTTGAAAACATTGCTAACTTAAAATACATTTAATTCTGTCTGAAATTTGTTTCACGTTTATTTTTGCAAACTTATTTCCTATGATAAATAAAAAAAAGATTAATTAAAGATAATTTTGCTTCTAGACCACTATGAGCTAATAGCTTCAGTCTCTGTAGAATTGTCATACACATATTAGCCAGCTACCATATAATCATTCTTATTCCAGTAACATATGCCATGCTACTGGCTGTGGTTTTACTTTTCCTTTGAGATAACACTCACTGTCAACTGCTTTAATTTGGGATCCATAATATGTTTTAAAAATTTTATTTTACACCATGTCTTTCCTAGTTCATGGTGAAGCATAATCACATTCTAAATTGTGGTCCATGTTGTTATTTTTCCAACTGGTTACTCTACACTTATAAATTAATTTCTCTGTCCTTCTAAATTTCAGAAATGGTAATGCTTTTATACTTGTTTTTCCTTCCTTCAAGAGTGATTCATTTAGTGGCAACTTACAGGTGACACATCATCTTACCCAATAAAAGTTTATTGTAATGTATAATATAGATGCTTACAGTAAGGAAGAGAATGTTATAGTACAAAACTAATAGAATATAGATACTGTAAATTCTAGTTTATTTATCCTTTGAAAATAGCAAAAATAGTTCAAAAATTCTCTAAGTGTCTAATACCTTCTATGCAGGTGGTAGTGTTTCTTTTTTTGCTTCATTTTGGTTTTTCCTGGTAAGCATCACCAAAATAAAATGTTTATTTGTACATTGATTTATCCATATTTATCCATGGACTAAGGCCTAACAAAAAAGTGCATAGTTGTATATGGCAATCATTTTAGAATGCATATGCTAATGAAATTCAAATTAATATAAAGAGTAGTTGCCTAGGACAGTTGTCACAATATAAATATAAAAATAAAATCTTGTCAACAGAATAATTCAGTCATTATAAGCACTATAAAATTAAAAGTAGGTAATATTATTAATTATGTTTAAATAATTAACACTTTTAAAATTCACAGTTATGTGATGGAAAATATGCATGCGTTTAACATCACTTTGGTGGGATTGGTATAAATTGTAGGTAAAATACATAGAAAACAGACAAAAAGCATACTACCAAGTGATTCCAAAGGTAATTTATTGGTCAACAATATTAGTCTGAGCATCTGCTTCTGTAGTAGGTAGTATACTTTGCACATATAAAATACATTTACAGTCTTGCTAGTCACTATTTTTTTCTCTGATGTCATAATGTTCTATCTCTACGATTTAAGGTTCTCATTCATTTTTCATTGAAGTGATGGGAGGCTTCAGACTGAGTGCAATGTATTCTGTAATAGTTCAATAAATGATAAGACGTTTGTTTGGGGAATCAGTTAAGTTCTGTACATAATATATACATATAATCTGTACATATGTATAGTAGACCTGATAATACACCTACTGTAAACATTGGAAAGACTGCTATTAACTTCAATGGCTTTTGATCTAGCATTTTAAGTATATGATATCAGAAAGCATACTAAATTCAGATCTTCCAAATTCTGATATGTCTCATACCTGAAAAGTTCTTTGCATATACCCCCATGCACTGCATAGTGCAACAGGCTCATATTACACTTTTCTCTCTATTATATACATGCAATAAATATTATGCATGGTCTTGAGAAGATTGACAGTGAAGCTTAGTATTTGCTATTTTGACAATAGAGAGAGGTACACTCCTCATTGTCAACAGCAAAAGCCCACTCTCACACATCTAGCACATCTGTCTAATTACACAGGGTAAATGATGTGAATGTAACCTGTCAGTAAATATCAGAAGACATTTGTACCTGAAGTCATAAAAATGTACTTTCTCCTAGTTATATAGTGTCACCTATCTAATAAATTGAAGAGAACAGATTATACATAGGAAAACCAGATGAAGAAACAAAATTTGAGCTCATCTATTAGCCCTTTTTTTATTCTTGGAACTGCCAGGTGGAACTTTTAACCTTTACATTTCAAAGTGATGCACAAATTCTTTTGTTTCCTGACATTAAAGAAAATGTTTTAGCAAAGCCTTCACAAATGTCTTTGAAAAATCAACATGTTAATGGTGTCAACACTTACAGTGTTTCTTAATGAAGCTTCCTTTCTGATTTTAATAAAATTTATTTGTATATTCTGTTGGTGCTTTGGAAAAGAAAAAGTAAAAAAAAAAACCAAAACAACTTTGACAATATTATGGAACCTCATTCCCTGAGAAATTACAAAGAAAATATTATTTAAATGTGAGAAATTAGGAAGAAAACATTATGTAAATGTATGGTTTTTCTGTTGAAACAGGGCATCGGACAACTCCCTATCACTAGAATGAGTCATGTCTGCAGCCAGGTGAACCTGGCAAGGATGCTTCTCAGTCCTGGCTCTGCACAGTAGGTTGACCAATGTAGCAGGCAAAGCTACTTGCTGTGGAAGCCAATTAAGAGTAAAATAATTTCTGCAGTGGTAAATTGCAATGAGATGACTTGGACATGTGCTTCTTTTCTCCTAAACACTATTGAGCCAAATTCGTCTGAGATTTGTTAAGATCTACTCTATTCCATGTTTAAGTATAAGAGTTACGGTTCTGCACAGAAACAGAAAGACAGGTGTCCTCAGCAGACCATTTTGTTCTCCTCAAATTCATAATAATGTGAGAGCCCCAGGAACTTTATGGCTTGTCTCTACTCTTCGTTCTCATTTTAGCTACAAAAATAAGAGCACGCATGTACATCTACATAAATACGTCTCACTTAGCTTATGATGTACTTATGATATATTTTAACACTATTGCTAATCCATTTATGCTGAACACGTGAAAACTACTTTTTTTTACAAATAGAATGTATATATATTTTAGACAAATCGTATTTTTTCCTCCTTTTTTTCCCACCTGTGAAATTTCATCGCATAGTCCTAAAAACTTTAGTGTGACTGGGTTGCATTAGGGACCATATTTGTTTCTTATGAATAATGCAGTCACCCAAAATCAAGCATTTAAAATGCTTTCATACGGTACTACATTGTTCATATATATTCGCTTTTATTTCCATCATCAAACAGCACCTCTGTATGTCTGAATAGACTCTTTAAGATGTCATTTTTGCTAGGTAACTCCCTATCCCCATACTAACCAAGATGTACAGTATTTGCCTTCTTTAATCATGACTCAAACTGATACCTTTATAATATAAATACGCTTATTTTCTTAGGAAGAAGAGATCCTAGAGAAGGACGTGTGCTGGAGGACCCCTCATCTTTCTGCAAGCAGCTGAAACCCCATGGATGTATCTTCATGTTATGAATCCAGGCAAAGAAGGAAATAAAATACCTTTTGCCTTATATCTATTTAGTTAGGTCTCAGGCTGGGATTCAGCTTTCAAATTACGCAAGTTTAGGTGTTACCACGCAGATGGCTACAGGTTGAATAGGTGCCTAATATCCCTCAGCCAACACATATCTAGGCGTGCTTCAGCTACCCACCAGCAAGCACCCCACAAGGCTGGAAGTGCTCTAGCATACTGGAGGCACTTGCAGAGCTGACAGGTCTCAGGACCTGCTGGGGGCCCAGTAGACTATCGTAGGGCTTTTCAGACCTACCTAGCTGTGGACAGCTGAATGTTTCTGCCTCTTAATCAAGACAGGGAGACTGTTCTTTTCCATATTGTGAAGGTAGTCATGCTTTGACTAGAAGACATTTTTTCTTTCTCTTGGACGAACATGTTACACAATGCAGAACAAAGTATGTCTACCTTAATATTGCTAAGCTGATTAGGGTTTGAAACTAAAATAAACTAGTAGGAACTAAGGAAAAAAAAATAAGGAAAAACCTAAGAGAATACAAGGAACAGAAGATCTTACAGGTGGAATAAGAAAGGAAGTAAAGCCTTAAGTGAAACTTGCATAATTACTTAGATTGGTCAAGACTATCACTGTAGAGAATTATTTTTGCATACCTCCCCAGGCAATTAGAATCAATTGCTGGTCACTTATTTACATACCTGAATTGTCAGAATTTTCAAAAATGGGAAGTAAGTCCCTTCATTTCTGAACCCTTTATCATGGTTAATTTTATCATTGTTTTCCTCAAACTTTTACTTTTCTGAAGAACACTGAAGTGGTTCCCATGAGGGCACTATTTCAGCTTATTTCTTCCATTTTATCATACCTTCCCAGTTTTACATGTTTCTACTCACCAAATTTAAATTGTGTTTGTGTTTCAACTCTATTGTATTAGTAAAAAGCAATACACTAAGACTCAGTGAAAACCCGTACAATTTTAGAGGGAGACTGAAGAAGACAAATTGTAAAAAAATTAAATACTATACAAATAATAACTATTTTATTTGACAAATTGTGGTTTCACTCTTCACTGGGCCTATCTTGCCTCTTATTACGTATCTATTTCTCTACCTGAGTGAATGGAATATCCCAGGTTTGCAGAAAAAAAACCCGTGAAATTTCATAGCCCTTTCCTTCTAACAGTCAAATCTGACCATCTCTCACACTGAATCAAAGTTTATCTGTTTTTCTATGTTGGAACTTAAGCTTATGTATAAGTGTTGTAAATACATTAAAAGTTGGAAATAGCAGAGTATCGTCACTGTCCAGGAAGATGCATCAGCTGTTAAAAGCTGTAAGTTTCATTTTTATGCTATATCTAAAATATGGATTAAAAATTTCACAGGAGAATATGAAACCAAGCCCTAGAAAAAAATCAGCTAAGCATAGCAAGGACTCATCAAATTATAAAATCACTCTGAAAGTGAATATGGTAAAGGTAAAAAGAGAAAGTGACACTTTCCAATAGAGAAAAAAATATACTTTCAATAGGAAAAAAAAAAGTCCTTAGTCAATTCGTTTATATTTCTGGAACTTGTCATAATGCTGAATAGAAAAAATGTACAAGTTTCAGCTAGCTGAAGAAACATTGTGTTAGCAGCAGCTACCAATATTTATTCAACATATTTCAAGTTTCTCTTGTGAACAAAGTAAGTTAATTACATCTACTAAGAAACAGTTAGTATGATGGTACTGAAACCTAACAATGCAATATCCTGACAACAGAAAATACATCTGCAAATTTTTCACTCTGGTGTTTTGATGATTTGAAGCTCTGTGGCCAATAATGAGAGCACAACATATTAACTATTTGCTACATGCTGACAAAGTACAAAAAAACATATGGAGTGGAAAAAAAAAAGAACATTTTCTCACAATATTTGGTTCGTCAAATGATCTGAAAATAGATCTGCTTGTTGAAGTACGTGCATTTGAATTTTCTCATTACTAAAAAAAAAACCCTTTATATTTGACCCAGAAAGAAAATATTTCAGTCCTTGACAAAAAATTACTTGTAGGATATGCTTCTTGTGTGGTAGAAAAATAGTATGTGAATCAGTATTTAAGTGTCCTCCCAGCAGAGGTATTTTTTAACCAAAGAAATAAAGTTGTTTGATTAATTATTAAAGAATTCAAATGTAAATATAAACCAAAATACAAAAAAATATTTTAATGTGTTGCAGCTTTCAGATAGAAAGATTTGATTACTGTGAGAAAAGCTCTGCATGGGTTTTCCTGCAAATTAGCATGTTTATAGAAATACCATCCATACTCAACTGTAAGGTTTCCACAGTTTTACCATACAGCTTTTCAAAGAGGTACCTCTAGTAGCTAGGAAAGCCAGCATCTGCTCACTTGCACTCACAATCACAACCATATATACCTATTTACTTTTTAAAAGCAATAATTATATCAACATTTTGGGTTATTATTATTATTATTAGTAGTAGTAGTATTAGTATTATTCGTATTATTATTAGTATTATTATTAGTATTATTATTATTTGGTTAACTTCAAATCAGCTAGGTACCTGTGAAAAAATTTAGTGTGCCAACAAAAATGAATGTAGGGAACTTATATAAAATAATTATAAGCCAACTCAATAATAAATATTAGCCGAATACTTGCATTTATTAATTTTGCTAAGTTTTCAGTTGTACAGTTACCACGGACATGAAGAAAGTGCCAGAAGGACAGGACTACTTTTTGCCTACTTTTATAACTTAAGTCCTCATTAAAATACTGAGAAAACTCACTTCCTTTTCTTGACAGGTGTTTCTGCCTGAGAAAAAATGATGATTGCCTGTATCAATCAAGAGTTCATGGCTGTGGATTTGGGGTTTGGTTTTTTTTTTTCTTAATTCATCAGTGGTAAAGGCAGTCAAATAAAGCACTTGCCTTTAAAATAAGCCCTCACAGATATAAGTTTTCAGTTGTACTGAGGGATTAAAATCTATGTTCTGCCTGTGTGAAATTTATTGCAAGATCAAGGTATTAACTTGTAGATAAGTGCAGGAGAATGCACATGAGCAAGCTGAGTCCCCGTGCTAAAAACTCCTGAAATGCTTTTTCACTGAGGATGTGAAACATATTTTATTTTTTATTAAGATAATAAAAAGGATTAGTCACATTACAGATTAATTGCCAGCAGAATTTATAATCTGTATTATAAAATGAAGCTCTTCGGTTAGCTGAATTCAGAAATCCATCTGAAAATGTAATCTTCCCTTATGTTTGCAGGTCTGTAAAATAAAAATTAATGCTTTTCTGTGTTAAAAATTTTGCTTAGCAGTGAGACATATGCCATGCTTTAGCCTGGAGAAAAGATTTCTGGGACAAACATTTTGAATTAAAATGAAAAATCTGGCTGTTTACTGGAGACAATAAAATTATCATTTTTTTGTAGAAATTTTGAAAATAATTTTAAATGTTAAACATCTATATGGATTAACTTATCCTCGCCCTAGCATTATCACCTTTTTAAAAAGTATCTCACTGTTTCAAATGTGCAAACTATGAAATAAAATAAATGTGTCCAGTAAAGATGAAATCCTGACATACTGCATTTGTTCTAGCTTCCTTCTTTCATTTATTCATCACTAGATTAGTACCTTGAGAGAACTGGTATAAATATTTAAAAGTATCAACGTGGATGTTTTTCCTGATGTGCCACCATTCCACCCTTTTTGTGTCCATGAGGAAGTGCCAACGTCTCTTTCAAGAGCTGACATGGCATATTAGAATACAGCAGCCCATTGCATTGAGTAAAGTTTAGTGAACGGTGATAAGGGAGTAGACTAGCCCACTGCACCTTGTCATGTCCAACAGATAAAGATAAGTAGACAGACACTGTTTCTGTAAACTCTCAGTTCTCTGGAATAAGTTTGCCACACTCTGTAGAAACTTTATTTTGTGTATATCCCTTGTGAATTAATGAGAACCATTGTCTTCCTTCTGTACAAATACCCCCTGGCCTCTTACTTATTTTGTAAAAGCTCTTCAAAAAATCTATTACTTTCCTTTCATTCTCAGAGCCAAACATATAATCAAGCAAGAATTCACTAGATGAAATGGAATTTTTCTCTGTGAAAGCTAAACATTCATTTTTAATGATTTTTTTTTTTTTTAGTCTGTAGAAATATACTGATCATCTGTACAGGCATCTGTAGCTCCTGTCTTCTGGTCTCTGGTTTCTGTGATTTAATAAGGCATGTTATAGATAGGATGCATACATAATATTTCTACTTTTCAATATTTTTATTTTCAGTATTTTATAATAATCCCTCATTAATTATTGTTAGTTGATTAATGTACTACTCAGTATTAAATTATTTGATAATAATAATCTCTAATAATAATACACCATTTTTCTAATTGGAATATTCATGATACAACACAAATATTATGATCTCTCTTTCCCATCATACGAGATAGTAATTTCTTTATCTGATGAAATTTAGGAACTGATCCTGAGCACATGGAATTAAATAAGTTTTTTTTTCCTACTTTCAGAAGTAGAAAGAGAAGTAGGTGTTTAAGTATAAGGAGCAACATTCACAGGTGAATTTACTTTGTTCAAACACCTTGGAAGTAGAATGCATAGGTAGTTAGGCCTGTCTTTTCCCACTTCTCCCTGAACTCTTACATGGAAAAGGTAAATTCTTTGGGATTGTTTCATGAGCCCACACACATCAGTGTATGCTATATTTTACCCATGTTCCCCTTCGCTTTGTGGATCTGTCATATCTCATGATGATCAGAAATGAATGAATGAATGAATGAGAGAGATTTATGCTCATATTTCAATAGTTTCTTAAAATGAGAATTTTCATTCACCTCTAGGAGAAGTCTACACTGTACAATCTGAAATGCTTCACGGTGTACAAATGAAATGCCTGTGAAAGGATTCAGAATAAACACAGAACCTGGCTCTCAAGACTGGAGAATGAACTGTTTTAAGAACTTCACTGAAATTTAGACAGGGTTGGTTTTTTTTCTGTTTGAGATAGTTTCTGCACACTTTGAAAAGAAATATTATGAGATTTTATCTCTCTGTCTGTCTTACATGTACCTTTAAATCTATCCCCAAACAGATAAACCAGAGTATACAAATATTACGAACTGTTATGTACATTACAAACACACAGAAAAATATGTTAAGACCTAAGCTGTAGTGCACTGAAAGGTGCCAAATCCAGCTAATGAACGAAAAGGATATGGAAATAAAAGCGTAGAAGTACTTCAATTAAATACAGAAAATACATCAGCTTGAAAAATTATTTAGTATAACCAATAATTCACTAACACTATTAGGAAAGATTTTATAAAAGGCAAAAGATTTCCTGCAGTCAGAGAAAAATACAACACGTTACAAATCCTATACAGGTAACACTGAAAGTCAAAAGCCAGCTCTTTCAGACCTGAGCACTTAATGTTTCACTTTTAGATGTATATTTGCGAGTGGACCCTAATATTCAAAATAATTTAATCCCTACACATATATGTTTCAGTGAGGGTAAAAGAAGACGGCATTTCCAAATGAAAAAAAAAAAATATATATATAATTACGTAATTAAACAGAAGATTCTAAGGTTTTAAATAGCAACTCATAGATTCATCCAGGCTAATGTTAGGCACTTCTGTTTACCTAAGAACTCACATCTAGTAAAATCAGCCTTTGGCAATACCTCTCTTATTCTCTGTTGACCACAGAAATAACTATAAATGGTTAGATTCTTAGTTTAGGTACCTTTGATAGGTGCCATAATTTATTTGATATGAACCCAGCCCAAGGGTTTAAAGAGATTAGCTAGCGTCTAAACTGTGTTTCACTTACACTAACCCTTCATGATGAATTTTAAAACTACATACACTTCTACTTTTAACATAAATATTTTCTCTATTTAGCCTGTATGTTTCATAAAGGAAGAATATGAATATTTTTGAGATCTCACTCCTTTATTTTGGTTGTAGAATCATAAGCATTTTGCTTTAATGAATGCTATTTGGTTTTATATTTTTGTAAAAAGACATGCCTCAATAGGTTAATAGAGAGACTGATACTGTTACCTTTCTCAAAGTTTTCAAAGTAAAGCTCCTGTTCTATGATCACATAAAAGAAGAAAGTACTTGAAATTCATATATAATTTACATTACATGAGGTGAAAAGAAAATTCCTGTGTGCAATTTACCTGCAAATAAAAGCTTAATTCATGAGGAAGAATAGAAAAATAAGAAGTCATGCAACTTTTAAAAATGTTATGAAAAGTCCTGGGTAGGAATCTTAGAATCATAGCATCATAGAATAGAACGTTTTGGGTTGGAAGGGACCCTTACAGATCATTTCTCCAACTGCCCTGCCATGGTCAGGAATGCCTATCATGAGGTTTGCATGAGCCCATTTCTCAAGGTCTCTCTGGATGGCATCCCTTCCCTCAAGAGTATGAACTGCACCCCTCAGCTTAATGTGCTCTGCAAACTTGCGGAGGGTGCACTCAATCCCACTGTCTATGTCATTGATGAAGATATTAAACAATACTGGTCCCAGTATGGACCCTCGAGGGACACCACTTGTTACTAGTTTCCACTTGGACATTGATCCATTGACTTTAACTCCATGGACATGGCCATCCAGCCAATCCCTTATCCATCTAACAGCCCATCTGTCAAACTCACACCTCTCCAATTTGGTGGCAAGGATGTTATAGGACTCTGTATCAAAGGCTTTAGAGGTCCAGGCAGATGACAAAAGTAGCTCTTTCCGTGTTCACTGATGCAGTTACTCCATCATAGTAGTCCAGTAAGTTGGTCAGGTACGATTTGCCCTTGATAAAGTCATGTTGGCTGTCTCTAATCACCTCCCTGTCTTCTATACATTTCAACATAGCTTCCAGGAGGATGTGCTTCATGATCTTAGCAGGAATAGAGATGAGGCTGACTGGTCACTAGTTCCTAGATTCCTCATTTTTAACCTTTTTAAAAATGGGTGCAAAGTTTCCATTTTNATGGGAGGTACTTTTTTCCCCCAGTCCCTACCTTGAGGTTCAGGGACTTGAGACAGGAATCTTGAACCAACTGATACTGCTGTCAGTGTGTCCTTCTCATTCAAGTGCTTTAACTTAGGTGTCAGTGACATTTTAGGTGTCCTAGAATGTGGTATCTGGTCTCCAGCTTTCTCTCCAGAAGGATATGAGGTTCTTGTAAGTCCAGTGTCACATCTACCATCACTATACAGATTTCTCAGCTACCCTAAGGTGTTTTAAATGGTGCTAGGCACATACATTAGGGTCCTAAATTACTTGCATTATTCCACAATTCTGACATTAACATGGACAAGTTTTCTTCCTGGTATGTAGTTACTCAGTTCCCAAAATAGGAAAAAGTAACTGGGTTTCTGATGAACACACCCTTTCTCTCCACTAACCACAATATTCCTAACTGTATCAGCTCCAATTCAAAACATATGCTTGAGATACTATTTTAATATAATTCAGCGCTGGGCCTTAACTAAGAGCAGAATCTATTGGCCAAAGGTTTGCCCACCATTACTGCATTACTTGCGCTGAATACATGGAGTTTTTGAATCTGCAATGAATACAGGATTATAGTATTAACATGGCCAAGCAAAAAGTATTAACTTTGGTCAGCCTTCATATATGCTGATTTTTCCATTAATGAAAAATACCATAAATAGGCATAAGTCAATTCTACTATTAGAGTCTCACACTCCTTGATTTGAATGCCAATTTACAGAACTCTACATCAAAGTAAAATCAGATTACCATATTTTCTATGGGGGCGGGTGTGTGATATAATAAAGGCATGTTAACAACATTCTTTTGTAAAGAGCAGTAGGAAGAAACTGGTTATTGAAGAAGTTAAATCCTGTTCCATGCATCTGGCAATTTACAAAGTATTAATTTTACTTTTTTCTTAACTTAAATACAATACCATTTATTTACCTTTCTCCATTATATTATTAACCATATTACTGCTTTTGAATTGATATTCTGTATTTATTTGAATTGATTTTCTATTATACAGTGTCAAAATACAGATGTGCAGAAGTGAGACTGGCTTTCAATTAGACTTGCCTATGCATACGGTCTGAAAGTTCAGAAATAGCTCAAACTTCAGGTACAAAACAAAGATTCCCAATTTGTAAACAAACTCTCAGGTTTTACACTAGTGCATTATTATCAGAATGTCTGTTGAACTGACAAGGCAAAACATCTCCACGGTGCAATTGATTTTCCACCTGACTATTTCAAAATACCAGGAAACTGCTAAAAATATAACACTTAATTTGAAAAGCTGCACCAGGATCTACCCAGTCATTTACAAATAGCTTGTTACACAAATTGCATGATAGAATTCAAGCTTGAAACTTTACTTTGATAGATGGAGAAATGAGAGAAAAGTTAATGAACTAAAACCGTTCTACCATTCTGTAGGGCAATTCAATGAAAATTTTAATAACACTGAACCTGATGAGCAAGATAGTGTGATGATGAACATAATAGTCATGTACAATATCTGGTTTGAAGTGTTATATTAACATAAAAAATAATTAAAACTTGCTTACGGAACTATGTTCATATGCATAATTTGCAAGGAATCAGAGTCAATTAGGAATGAAAACTTGAGCTGTTTTTGTTTGTCACACACTGGCTGCCTAATGTAGTAAAAAATCCAGCATGAAATTCCTCATTCTGCTTCACCCTCCTCAGACTTCTCTTCAAATTAAAATTCTATTTCAACATAGACTTTTGGGGAGTTGATTTTTTTTTTTCCAAATCATTTTCTATGAATTATGGATGGTGGTTATGTTGTACAGCCTTGTTCATGAGAGACAGAAGGCAGATGACAACACTTTATTTAAAACCATTGCTGATGTTTCTGAAGCTAAGTAACTTAGGCCAATTCATTCTCATTTTAACTCTGTTTCTTGTAATCTTTTAAATCTGTCTGAAGATAACAGGCCATATAGTTAATTACTATAACTCCAAAGATATCTCTAGTGACTTTAACTTAGAAATGGATTTTACAATTTGTTTCTGAACAATGCAAGGGGGTTTTTTTAGTAGTTTTGACTCCTCTTAACAATTTGTGCTTATGTCTGCCAAGGTCTCCGCTAATCCTTCACATAACTTCAACATTATTTTCAGGAGGAATGTGGAAACTTTTCTTCACTGTGGACTTTTGTGTAATAGTATGCAATTTTGTGCAATAGACACCACATGGATGCATGAAAGGAGGAAAAGAATACTTTCATTATCAGCCATGAGCATGATTTTTTTGGAATTGACATGACATTTCTGCATATATGAGCTCTTCCAGGAAACTACTTCCATGTATTTTCATATTTTCATTTGTGGTTTTAATATCCCTGAGATATTCAAAGCTAAAACTCCCATATTCCTCCCACTTGTCCCTTGTCCCCCTCTCCCAAGATATAATCTAGAGCAAAGCTGTCTGTGCTCGATCAGGCCCTTTCCTCATGGAGTCAGACTCCCTGAAGTGTGAGAGGGTCCCTTTGGGGTCGCAGAACTCAGATGTCTTGTGGGGCCGGTGTTTTCCAGATGTGTTGGCTGCTGGGACAAGGGGGAAGAGGGAGAGGCCAGACACCTGAATCCTCACCCTCTCCGTTCAGAAAGATCAATGAAACTATGCCATTTTACAGCAAAGGAATACATGGTCCAAGTGAAAGACTCAAAGTGTGGAGTTAATTTGAGGAAATGCAGCTGTTTATGGTTGTAGACACATATTTAGACTAGGTGCCCTAGATTCCTGTTAGAGACAATGGAAAGAAATAAAACTTTTAAAACATGCTTTATCTCTTTCTAAGTATGGATAAGGTTTACTTAGAGACTAAGATTTCCAGACACAGGTGTCCAAATGTGAACTAAGTATCTAAATTCCAGATACAGTCAATGAAAACCTTGGTCTTGGCCGAAGCATAAATGACTGGTACCATTTGAGACGCGAGATGCCTTAGGGTATCTCAGACATCCAGGACACTCATGGAGCTCACAGGTATGACACGGGACCTGTGAAAGAACTACAGCCTTCTAGAATGGCAGCTAAAGGCCAGGTGGGATAACCCAGGAAACCTAAAATAATATTACATTTAAAAGTTGAGTTCCATGTTAAGTGTCTGTTTAAACTGAGCTGAGACACTTTCTATTCTCTGTTGACTGTACTGACTAGACCTTTGATGACTGCAGTAAGAGTTTAGACACCCAGATCACACCCATATGACAGTATTTAGTCACTTAAATTTGGTGTCTTAGTCTACAGTTGAACTGTTCTTGGCATCCCAAAATGTCACATAGAGCTTAAAAGTTCCCATTTCTACCCATTGACTGTGCAAAAAGCTAAAGGTAACTTGCTCAGTAGGAGGCCTCTACACTGCAGGTGCGAGAAATTCAGCAGAAATTCAGCAGTTATAACGAAACTCAGCTTCAGAACTTAATGATGAAAAAACCTTAATAGCCACATCTATTAATCTGATGCACAAAATCTATAATCTATATTTTCAAAAAGTTGAGATCTTTTGTCAGAATCAGTGCATCATAGAGAGAAGGAAAAAAAAAAGTATTTAATATCTGGTTTCTTGGACTCTGCCCTAATACTGTCAATTTGCCTTGTCAGTTAGTGTCAATTGTGGTTATATTGATCTGTGTGCTTTATGGTTTCTACCTAAAATTAGACTTATTCTACAAACTCAGATACTACAGCAAAGTCCACAGCTTCTAACGTTCAGTCACTACCAAATTAAATATTAAGGATACTTTTCTAAGGAGTTGGGCTTAGTTATTTTCACCATTCTCCTTTATTTACTGGGGTTTTTTTTTATTGTACTGATGTTAATAAAATGAGCAAAATTTTACCCTGTTTATTGGGTGCAATATTACATAAATCATTATTTACATATTCTATAATTAAGCATACTATGATATTATGAAAGTAAGTTAGCTGATATTCTTATTCTGATCCCATTTGTACTGTACTAAATTGAGGATGTTCTCCTGNAGAAAAAAGCCTCATTTTTATTTTTGCTGTTATTTTACTGGAATATTATCCTACTTTCCGATATGAAGTAATGTAACATTAAATATTAATACAGTGTAAAAACTTTACAAGCAAATGTATATCTGTCTGTGTCCTAATGTTACAACAAACATCACCAGAGATAATCAATTGTGTCTATCATCTGTAATATTTTGGTTTTCTTTTAATAATTGTGATTTGACAGGGGGAAAAAATGTTTGAAAAATACTCTTTGCCTACTCTGCCTTCTTATATGTGTGTATTCTTATTTTTAATTGAAAGTTCCATCCTGAGGATGTTATTCATAAGTGTGAGATTCATCACACTTAACTTTAGCAATATAAAAGTTAAATAGCTTAGCTGTGATTTAGCTTACCTTAGAAGCTGCAATTCAGTTACAGACTGAGATGTCTGAATTCATGTGCTCACAATACAGCTGTTACATTTCAGCCAGGGAACACTTAGGATGCCTTAACATAATCATCCATAACACTTACGGTATGCTAAAGTATCTTGCCTGGACTCCAGCTGGCTAGTCTAGAAAAGAAAATGTGTCAAGCCTGGGCAGGTAGCTCAGGTACCCTACGATGCCTTAAAGAATGCCTAAGCGTGTGCAACTCAAATGATACTTACACTCTTAAAAATCCAGTCCCAAATGTCTACCCTGAGTTCAAAGAGGGTGGGATTATATCCGAATGCCATTGGCAGTAACTACAACAATTTAAATTAACCATGCTAACACATTCTAGTAGTTTTAATTTAAAATATTAGCCCACATGACAAACAAAAAATAATTCCTATTTCTTAATTGTTTTAATTAAATTCTCATTGATATATTCTTGTCTGCTTATCCAGTCAGGCAATGTCAGTCAAAGCCAAAGGCATGGACATCAAAGGTAGTTACAGATATCCAACAGGATTTCTGAGAAGGAATTGCATAATCAAACCTGAGCTAGCAGGTAGGGGATGGGGGGAAACACAACAACAAAAAATTACAACTTCTAAGCCCATTAATGAATCTCTGGGCCAAATGCTGAGCCCATGGGAGATACACTGTGTATATTCACACTTCTAAATGAGCAAGAAGCAGAATTAAATCCTAGGCTCAAAATCCAAGTACAAATTGACTCATGTTCACATTACCAAGGGCTAGTCCATTCTGTAGCAATTCTGTCTGGGACAGAACAAGTGGAGACCTCCAAAAAAGAGCCAGGTTATGATATAACAGTTATTCATTAGGGATTCTCCATTATGGATTATCTATTATGGATTATAGCTCCAGTGCTTGCGTTCACTCAGGTTCTGGTTTCATTAATTTAGCAGAATAGAGGATCCCGTTCCAGCCAGAGAGGTATGGGATGGGCCACTCAGTCCAATGCAAAAGGCTCTATGTTACACAATTATGTTTTCTAAATTTTCTTTCTTCCATTATTGTTTGACAATTTGGTCCTGCATGAGAGATTAAGACTGATTCCTCATCAATCCAGACGGAGCAGGGATTTGCAACCAACTTTCTTCTCTCTACAGGAATAATTGTTTTTGAATTTAGTAAACCCTGACATTTGGAAAAAAGTGTTAATTCAGTGAAAACTACAGACACATTTCTGTGGATGGGATTTAGTCTAAAAAAACATATGTTTTGATTAAACATGTATGTTGATAATTTCCATTTGCTTTGTGTATCATGCTAGATATGATTAAGGCTCCATTAATACCAGTACTACCAACCCTTTATAGCAATTACCTTAAATTTAACATTCTTTACTAAATGTCTTTATCATAAGCTTGTTGCTTCATAATCAGAAATCTATTGCTTTCAAATAACCAACTGCACTGATAGAATCCATGTAAATGAACCATATTGCAACATTATCTGACCAGTACTCTGTTAATGATGTAAAACTAGTAGCCAGAACTGATCCTTTAAAATGTGCAACCTGTTTTTAAACCTTATTAGCAAAATTTTTTCTTCACTTTTATTTAATTCCTAATTTCATCTATATAACATAATGGACATGCTCAGGTACAATACAAAATGAGTCTAAGAATCCTGACATTTGTTATTCAGATTGGAACTTATGAATACTATGAATTTGTTCAAAGCACAAATGGGCCTAATTTAATATGCATGTCTGCAACTGAGCTAATAAAATTGGGCAGACAGCAATTTATGAATCTGTAGTAAGAGCCACTTCCTTCTCAGCTTAATTTCAATATTGCCTTATTATAAGGCCCAAATCAACAGTCTAATCATTATCCTACATATACCTTCTCATTTATTTAGTTCTAGAGGACTATTGTCTTATACTAAAATTTTAGTTAGTTGAGATCATCTTTCATTAATAGCAGCATAGTCATAGAAAGACCTTTCAAAAATATAAGTGCTTCCTGTTCCCATGGGCACCTTTAGCCAATGCCAGTAACATCTTTCACTCTGCCGTTCAGACCTGCAGTTCTTCTTCGCGAGTAACTTCAGCAAATCTGCAGGGGTTAGCACCTGTATTTAGTGCATTCCTCTTGTTCAT
>VYZV01012492.1:349-28200 GCA_013401275.1 Pandion haliaetus | reverse complement strand
TATGTCATGGATTTGATAATTCTAAATATTCCTATCAAGAAAGATTGCTGTTATGGCAAAGAACAAGGGGTTTAACAACTCCATTGCATTTTGACAGGTCTTATGATTACTGTACTTTTAAAACACACACCTTATGACACATGTACAGACTACTCACAATGTCTTTATTGACTCTCCCTTATCACAGACTTATTTAAGTTTCCAGTTGGAAGCCATCAGCTTTGAAAGAGCTGGTTAAGTATTTTAATGAGGTGCTGGCTTAGAGCTCCAATTTTAATACTCGAAAGGAATAACAATTGATAACTACCAGCCTCCAAGGCTACATGACACACATTACTTTTCAGGAACATAAACTGGATTATTTAATGTTACAAAACAGAATTAGACTTTTCATTCTCTGGGACTGTAAAATTATTTCAACATGGATTAGCTCTAGGTTTTCCAGACATTATCAACATTACCAATTCTATTCAATACAAAAGCTTCCAGCTGTGTCAGTTAAGACTGCAATTAAGAAAAAATTATGCCAATTAACTGAAGAGCCTCACAAGATAAAGGTGATACTAAGGTCTTTCTGAAGTACACATCCCAGTTAATACAAGAGTCCTATTTAATTGTCCGGCAATGAAATGCATTCTATTACTTGGTGTTCCTGCTTATTTGGAATCGTATAAACAAAACTACTCTGCAGTAGGTTAGGCATGGATTTTAGGTTAGGCATTGCAACATAAATAATGTACCTTAAACCCCAAGTATCAATGCAGCAGATTATACACACAACCAAAAAAGAATGCTTTTGAATTTGTATCTCAACAGTTATGAAGCAGGAGAAAATCTTGATAGGATAACCTTCCATAAAGATCAGGTTCCTTACAACCAGATAGCTTCCTCTCACAGTGAAAGTAAGTGGTTCAGAACATCCTTGTCCTGTTTTCACCACAAAGATGTAGGCTTGGTTCCTAAAGCAAGGTGTAGACACTTCTTTCCCCCAAACCTAATCTTATCCCTGCTGTTCAGGACACCAAAAGAACTTCTTTGCAGAGTTCTTTTCCACACCTATTAGCTTCACAACCACATTTTTTCTTTCAGTTCCTTATATATATGTTTTTAGAATACGGCATGTTTGATTTAAGCCTACTGGATTTGATTTTTTTTNTTTTTTTTTTTTTTTCCAAACACAATGCAGAGAAGAGGCCTATTGCCCTGCTGCAAGCCAACTTTGGCCTCTCTCCCAGAATATACACCCTCTTGAACCTCTCTCCTTCACCCAGATCAGCACATAATCCTCCAAACACATTTCAGCAGGAATGACAAAACTCAAACTCAGCTATAACTTTTAAAGTAGATGGCTTCTTGCAAATACCTGTACGCTGTATTAGAAGATGCACTTTTTTTTTTCCTAAACTATTTTGTCTTATTCCACAGGCTATGCTTTCCTCTGACCACCTTTAGAGTTGGTCATCTTACTACCTTTTTTTGCCAGCCTGATCTATATCTTCCTGAGATGGTCTGCTGGTATATACCTAATTAAACTCTGAAGCCAACTTGGATTTGATCTCCACTTTTATTTAACTTTGAAGTGCACTGCTTTTATTTAAGACCTGAAGGGTTGAGGGAGTTAGAGGTGGACAGACACTAGTATGTTTTTCTAATTATATCAGCTGATTTTTTAAAAAAGACATATTCTCTATTTTAAGAAAATTGTGTGTCTTTCCAGTATATGGATTGGACATGCAGTCAGTGAATAGATAAGTACCTGAACTTGCTTCCTTCATTTCTGGGGCAGAAGAGGCAAGAATCTGCCATTGTGCTGTAAAACCTCAAACTGAAAACTGCAACTCCTTCCTTAAAGGGAAAAAAAGAAAAATCATTCATCTGATGATGACCAGGAAAGAGACTAGCAATTTGTGGTGAGCTAAAGTCAGTATAAAACATTCAGATATAGATCAACTTCCTGAATTGTACCTCCTACTGTCCCAATTGTCAAAATGAAAACCTGCAAGTTCCCAGAAGTGCAGTTCTTCACAAGACCCAAAATACGTCCTGTCCTACCCCCTCACCTCCAACGAACAGAGGCTAATCAATGGTTAAAACAAACATTGCTAAGAATGTAGGCTGGGTTAGACTACTATAAAACATGCTTTAGCCAGGTATAAAAGCCTGGTAATAAATTCACTGTAAAATGAGATGTAAGAACGGCCCTTGTCCTAAAAACACTAAAGCAAGTGGATGTGTATCTTCACAAAGTTAAGCTGAACTAGAAGACAACATGAACCACCTGAGCTTGCCATCTGCCTCTCTGCCAGGGTGCTACCACCTCCACCACAGAGTCAGCAGAATACTTCATGCAAGCACTATCTTATCATTCAGGCAAAAATTCAGACAAGTTAGCTCAGATCACCAATTTAAATTATTAGGCTTATCTAGCTCATTTTGCCTGAAGCCAGGTTACAGGACACTCACATCATCCTTCCGGATGCCTTGCAAAAGGCAGCAGTTACCAAGGGTGAGAGGATTAGGAGAACATGCAAGGGGGAAGCAAACATCCAATTACAGCTTTATGTATCAAATGAACATATCCATAGCAACCACTGACTCAATCATCCCAAATTTCAGGGTCAAAGTTTAATTAAATTTAAAAAAGAAGCATAAAATGTTAATTTGAGCTTGTTACAAAAGGTAATTATTAATCTGTCTGTTTCAAAAAACTGATAGGCCATAAATGAAATAAAGAACTATAGTAGATTAAAGTGTTAGATTTTGTGCTTTTCTGTTGACGTTTTGGGGCTATGCATTTACTCATTTCTGCAGGTAAGAAATGAAGGTGAATTCTACCTGAGCTGTTCAAATACCTCTGCACTCAAACAAATTGTTGAATTTTAACTGAAAATAGTAATGATAATGCAAAAGTAATGGCAAATTGCCTAAAAAAGCCCCCCAAACTAGTGAAGTTTGCAAGCATCTGTTCTGCCTCGTTTTTCAAGGTTTGTCGTTATTATTATGCATCAGGAATGAATGTGCTCCATGCAGTTAAAAGACATGCAATCCCCTTCCCTTTCACCATACAAACGAGATAATTTATAAGACCTGGTTCAAATTCCAGATGACAGTTATTCACCAACAACTAATGCAGGCTGTGAGTTAACCATGCCACAGAGAGATTGCCTTAGCAGCTTGGACACAGGACTGCAGACAGGCAGCTTGCACAGCTCTATTGCTTCCGTGACTAACCTGTGCTCACAAACACCGCGTAGTACAGCCGAGGGGTCCCAGCAGAAGCCAACTCAGGTGTCACTTCGCCGTCGGCTTAAAACTGGAAGCATACTACAGATGCAACGAACTGCCTTGGAGCAGCCAGCTTGAGGGCAGCGCTGATTGTGCTGTACGTGATGCGGATGTTACATGGACCTTACGGAGCCACCCAGCTGTGCCCACAGCGCGCTTCTCAGCGTTCCTCGCTCCAGGAATGAGGAATCCACGCAGCACAAGCACAGCGAGGCTGTTAGGCCCATAGCTATGGACTGCAACACGCAGGACGTGTACTGTCCAGATTCTTCCATAATCTGGAATTCCAGCCTCATGTATATCCCTGGCAATAGGGAATTCACTGTATATAAATCGTGAATCAGTCCACACTCTCTCCTAACAAGAACCTAAGTTTAGTAACACTAGATGTAAAGTTTCCAAGATGCAGCACTTCAATCAATTTCTAACTACGTAAACTAAGTTACTCTTCTGAATAAAGAACACTGATTTAGCACACCTGAGTAGTTCCTAAATTTCATATATGTGCGTGTGTGTGTAGTTTCTTGCCATTTTCTCTCCAGCTAAAGGACAGAATTGGCTGGTTTCCATTTTGTCCAACTATGCGTTAACTAAAAGCGTTTCCTCTCACAAGCTTAACATATAAAACAAATTTCTATTGTCATATACTTCAGTAATCATCGTTAAAAAAAAGTATTTTACACACACGTTTAACTTTTAAACACTGCAATGTCATAGAACTTACTGGCAACCCAAAATATTACCAAAATGCACATTCAAAGATATATAAATGATGAGAGCAAAGCAAACTGCAAAGATCAGAATCCACGCTAGGACAGTCACGTGAAGGCAGGTAATCAAAACAAACACACTATCACACCTTGGAACACTTAACCTACCAGTTTCTTAACTGTAAATTTCCTAAGACAAATGACTTAATGTAGATTTCTAAATATTTGAAAGAAAAATACACGACACCACAAAGATGATGTGACAAAGTGAATTGAAAATTCTCGGAATATCACTGAAGAACATAGTCACACTGTACACAGATACGTGTCTTTAAAGACATTCTACGTCAAACCCCTAGTTCTCTCAGTAGTAACACTCTGTGCATCTCCACGAGAAGTTGCTTCTGAGCAAGTACAAGCATGCAGAGTCAGCTTACTGCCCTTCAGAGAACACCACAAAGCAAATTTGCTCTCACACAGTGGTAGGGGGCCTTAGGGCAGGAAGCAGGGAAGATGCCAGAGGAACACTGATAATTTCGCACAGCTCTTTCTACTTACATACTTCTCCACATTGATAGTACGACAAAGATAAGCAAAAGACACTTGCAAATATCTGGAAGCTTTCTGTTAAGCGCTAAAAACTGCAGACTTCTTTCTCTCCTCTCCCACTCCTGTCTTAATCCCCTCCCTCTCCCAGCCACACACTCCTCCTCCATCTCTTGAGTTGACTGCGGCACCTGACTACAACATGACCCAAATCAATTGTCACAGAACAAGAATTAACCAAACAGACACCTGCTGCTGGATGAGGAGATTGGGACTGGCTTGCTGATCATGTGGTCAGATGAGCACTAGGCCTAGCACAAGTAACATGAAAGGAGCACGTACTCCTTTTAGCATTGGCAAGTCTTCAGCTTAGTTCGTTTCTACTGTTTATATGCAGGTAAAAGAACAAGTAAGAAAATGCAGTGCAGAAGAGGATAGGACTGAAGATTTCCCCAGTAACCTAATTCAGCTGAAATGAGACATCACTAGCAACTCTTAGATGTTTAATTAGGGTATCTTACCTTTTATCTGCAGAACAAAAGTCAACATTTCAACAAATACTTTATTTCACCATCTGAAATATGGCTTTAGATACAATTTCAGGGGAATGATGGCTGTTTGCTGTGTTCAGAGAGCCAGCTCTAGAACAACTGGTATTGCACAGAATCCTTGAAAGCATCTGGAATAAGTGGCTAATGAACATTTCAGCCAAAGGTTTTACAGGACACTTTAAAACTTTCACATACCGCAGGAGAGAACTTGGACTCTGAAACGTACTATGACAGTATCTGTACGTATCTGTGTAGGAGGGATTACCCTCTCTAAATATTTTCAATGAGTTCTGAATGTCAATGCCTCTTAAATGCCAGCAGTCATTGCGTTCAGCTGATCAAAATTTAGTCCATTTATTTGTGAAACAAACAGCTAGAATAACCCTTCATATTTCAGATTGCTACTTCAGTAAGAAGGCCGACAACCCGCTCATACAAAAATATCTGCTCATTTTCAGTATTTGCTTGTTTTGTTGTCAGTCACTAAGGCTATTATCTGTGACTTGTCACCCTGACCTAGGGTGGTAGGACAATCAGTAAATTGACTCGGGGTCCTGTCTTTATAATAAGCTCATACCAACCCAAACTTAAATGGGGGGAGGTCTGGTATGAAATAGTTACAGTACCTGTGATAAATGAATGAAACAGCAAATTCACACTATCTTTTCAGAGGCCAAGGCTGGTGCCTTCTCTGTTTGTACAAGAAAATTTTTACTTTCTGATCTGATAATTAACAAAAAAAGCAGCAGAATAAGCTAGAAATCAGGGACCTAAGATCGCAGAGGATGGATCAGATAATCCTAATAATTATTTTCTAGAACTAAACGATACGAAATGCTATTAATAGAAACAGGTTTGTTGGTTTTTTTTTTTTTTTTTTTGCTTCACAGCAGAGATTAGAAACAAGTAAAAAAAAAAAGAAGAAAGAAAAAGAAAGAGAAACCAAGAAGGGCAGCTAAGTACCAAAGTCCACTGACAGCTTGCAGAAGATAGACACCTCATTTTTATTTGCATCCTTAAAAAATTACTCCTGCTGCCAAGGCTACAGTGTTGATCTGCCCTGTTTACAGCCACTAGAAGCCAGAGACAAATACAATTGCAGTACTGCAAGACCCGGCATGCTAGGTAAAGGGACTGCTTTATTAGTGGCATTCCCATGACTGAACCCTCAATAAAAGAAGAAAATCACTAATGGCAACTAACTTTGAATAAACACAAAACACATTCGAATGACCAGCTNNNNCGAATGACCAGCTGAAGCGCCCAAAGGAGACAGACATCAACCACCCTCACACCTGAAACACCTTTGTGTCCAACATCCACATTTGATAGTTCTTCCCTTGAATGTTGTTTTGTTAAAAATAAGAAGCTTAAAATAACAGTGTCTGGTGCAGTTATTGAACCTAAAAATAGCCCTCTAACAACTGTTTGATTTATTTCCGACTGTCATGCACTAAGACTTTTATCTTAGGTCAGAACAAAAGAATTCCAGACTCATGCCTGTGTTAGAGAGATTTTGAAAGGATAAGGGACAATAAATATTAATTAAATGTTGGAAGGTTATTTATGAAGGGCAGGAAAATTGAGGGGGGGGGGGCGGCGGGGAGAAGTCAAATTGCTTTCGAAGAATAAAAATGAAAACTTTTTAAAAACAGTATACTTGGCCATTTTATCTTTGCTTCTCTCCCAAGACCAAAGGCGAAGGTCTTATATTGTGACTCTATCACAACAAAATTATTTTTGTGTCTATAAAATTAAAATGTTATTATTCTCCAAAATAATAAAATTACAAAATCTAAAATAAAAAACAAAGTTTCTGTCAATTCAACTGCTAGATATATAAAATGCTACCTGACAGCAGCAGTTCAGTTGTTCTCCCAGGTTACAAAGGTTTACAAACAAGAATGGTATGCCTGAAAGTTTCCTTTGATAGATTCACCACAGTTGAGAGGTTTAGCAGGACATGAGCAAATACACCGATCATCATTTCAGGAATCGGATAAAGAAACCAACTCCTTAAAACTGTGTTAACAGTTTCAGTTAATTATCTACCAGAACAAGAAAATAAAATAGACCTTTAAAACAGCCTACCAAACCAAAACTGGACTTTTCAGGAAAGAGTCATTTCACCTACTATATGGGCCCAGACTTAAACAGAAAATCCCACTCAGCTTCTGACTGAGCCTAATAGCACAAATACAGAAGTGGCAATGGGGGTGCCACCCTGTCAGGAAGGTGAGCTGCTGTTCCACTGGTGCTGTACGTAGTGGGTCATACAGTTCATCTTTTCCAGACTGTGGTCTGGGAGGTTGGAAATAATCGCATATAAGGTTTTTTTGTTGTTGTTGCTAAATTGCCGTTCTAACTAATTTAGGAGCTTCAGATATTGTTTCATTACAAGCTATTTTTATTACATCTCTTCTACAATATAAAAACTATTTTCTTTAAAATTAAGTTAAAGCACTACTCCAACACAGAAGAAACATTTTTAAGAAGTACTTTATCCCCCAGAGCTCAAATAACGTTATGTAAACAAACATGCATTTGTTAGCCTACAGAAACTAGGGAGTCTTTTGTCTAGGTGCTTTTTTTTTTTTTTTTATAACATGCTGACACATTTGATGGGTACCAACAGGTTAAGCAACCTAACTGTTCAGCTCTCTTTTCACTACCTACCATTACCTTCACAGTATCAAGACTATCTTTTGCCAAAGATAAACAAGGCTATTCCATTTGACAACATATTTTTGCCACTGCCTTCAACAGCTGTAACCTGATAACAAAAAAAAAATTGAAAAAATCAGTTAATATCCAAGTCAACCCCACAAATTTTTGTTCATTTAGAATTAAAAACAGTGACTGCACCACATAATCTCATTTCTTATGCTTTGCTATCTCTCCTCTTCTTGACAGTACAAAAGACAGTAGAAAACACCTATCATTCATACTTAGAATCTAAACTGTAGAATATGGCAGCATCCAAGCATCCACAATTATCTGCATTGACAGAAATGGATCATAATTTATCAGTCAGTTTGCTTATGCAAAGTAAGTATTATAAATCACACACATGATGAGGGGAGTGTGTGCAGAAGGTACCTAGGAGATAAAAATCTATGTGAATCTAAACCAGAAAACATATGCTTTTAACCTAGCAAAAAATCAAACCCCACAGCTGTCTTCAAGAAACTACAGCATGTCAAATTCAGTTTTGCTTATGCTTAGAAGATCTTCCTTGGAAGGGCTGTAGCTATTTTTTCTTCCAATTTAAGCTTTTTCTAAAGATGGGCTAGAAAAGCACTAAGTCTGCACATCTACATTTTTGACTAGTATTTCATAGAGAAAATAACTTCACCCAAGAAGCTTGTGAGGAAGATATTCAGATCAATGGCTTCTCTGCTACCTATGCTCTTCCTCCCCACCATGACTGCAGTTTGTTACTTGTATTAAAGGTACATATGAGACTCAACCTAAGAAAAGGAATTTAAAAGGCTGTAGTATTTTATATCCCATTACTCTAAGCGTCACATGCAAAACCACGCTAGTATAAATAGCCCTCTACTACATGGAGGGGAACTAAAATAAGATCTTGCATATTGTATGTCTAGTATGAGTGATCATGTCTGTGAAAACCACTGTAAAACAGGTACTGCATCACAAGTGGCAAAAATTACTCCAAGGGGAGAATCCACCAGCAGGGAGAAGATTGCAGAAACTTATATTAGGTTGTCAGGTACTGTGCTGTATGTGGGCATCTGAACCAAGGGAACAGCCCACACAAGCAAGCATAAGAGGAAGCCCATATAAAACACAGAAAATCTTCTACGTGACAAACACAAGGACAGAAGTCATTTGGCTCCAGACACATGGCTACCGAAACTAGATAACTTTATTTCTTGAATAAAATGCTTTAACAGTCAGATAACATCTAAAGCTGTAGAGTCATTCGTCTTGCCTGCTTATGTGTCTGGAATGGTTAAAAAAAAAAAAAAAAAAANAAAAAAAAAAAAAAAAAAAGGCTCATTAACCAAATCTTTAGCTACCGCTAGGTACTGATTAGCTCAGCACTCCTTTAGCTAGCTCTATTTTGACATGTTTTGCGAAGCTAGTGACTGTGGGCGTGAAGGGGCTGAGTGGCGAGCAGAACCTGACTCTGACTTTGTTTCTCAGCAGCTGCCTCAGCTGTGCTGCCAAGAGAACGCAAAATGCAGTGACACCCTACACCCGATTAACTGCTAGTTAGCCATCTCTGCAACCACGAAATCAGAAACCGCCAATGAGAAAGTATATGCACAGAGCTTGCATCATAAAGACAAGCCTATTTTGAGCAATATTGTATTTCTTTTCTTAACAGGTAGGCTAAAGCGCTCAAAAGCAAGTGCTTAAAGACTTGCATATACTTCGGAACATCTAAGCGTGTAAACATATGGTCTGATTTGCTAAAGAACTCAGTGTTCAGCAGTTTGCAGTGGGGCATAAGTGTTCTCAATGGACACTCAGAAATAAAAAAAAATTAGGCCTTTTATGGTTTGGGGGTTTGGTTTTGAGGGGGTTTAAGATGTATAGGGAAATTCTTTATATTATTAGACCACATTAACTGTCTTATCACTGAATACAATGAAAAATTAATTTTATTTGGAATAAGAAAAGTTATTGGTGATTCAAGATGTGGCATTCTCTCTAAAGAACCAGGTTTTGAAATTATGATTACAGAGCGATCTCCAGCTTTCAGCTGAAGTAAGAATACTAACATTTTCTATCTTTCAATTGCAAAAAAAAACCAACCAAAAAAAACCCCAAACAAAAAAATCCCCAAACAACCCAAACCTAAAAGCCAGAAAATCTCATTTGAGCTTTAAAAGTCTGCAAGCCCATTGCATTAAGGTCTGATTAGTAGCTTCCTGCTGCTTAGGTTTGTCAGTATTGAAGGGAAAGATAAGTTATCTTCATGGAAGGCAAAATAATTCTTAATTAGCATAATTAAAACATGGTTTAATGAACATCCTACAAGACACACTTACGGAACTATACAAAGACATAAAATTTTGACACAAGATAGGTGAGGTTATATGACCTCCTAATTTTTGCCTGACAACAAAATGGCATACAGCAATAACACATACCGTATCTAAGGCTGACACTGAAACACAGTCGAGACATTTTTAGATGGCTAAGAAACTTCCACTTACCCAATTGCTGCAGCTTGTCAAAATTAATCTTGGCTTTGCAGTGGTAGAATTCACATCCCTTAGTTGAGGTAAACAACTGAACAGTGAAAATTCATTACAGTGATTCAACTACAGATTAGAGGCAGAAATTAAATAATTAAAAAATAAACATTCTGCTGAACTATCAAGTATGGAAGAGAAAGAAAGAGGTTAACAGGAACAAATGGGTTAAAAGCTTGATCTACCAAAGCTTGTATCAAAGCTGCTGTACAATGGTTTAATTTACTAGTCTCCACTCTCTTTTGCTATTGTCTTACACCACTAAGGGATTACCGATTTGTGTTCCCATGATGCCTGTTAGACTACCTCAGCCAATGTCAGTTTTCCAACACATCTGAGACACTGTTGTTACCAGGCTAGAATGATTTCATACTGACAGCCCAGAGCAGGATGTAAGGAATATATCCCGACCTTCCTGATCTTCTCTGTTGGAAAGAATCAGCACAATTCATGTGCTGCTTACTTTCTTCTGTAACAGCCGTCTAGGCCTCAGCTGGCTTACTCCACTCGCTTGGTAGATCATTAGCAAAAGACAGGAATAGTCCAAACAGCAAGTGGGTCTAAACTGTATACCATTGCTCTCTGGGGTCCTGTGGAGTTGTCTGGTATCTCCTCACAAGCGTTGAGAGTAGAAGCTAGACAGGAAGAGCACTAACCCTGCACATCTCACGGACTATGGTCTACCTACAAAACTACACCTTCATTTTCAGAATTTTGTTTTGGTTATTTGCAGAACATTTATTTGCTTTCANTCTGAGTTTCTTGTCAGAAGTTCTCATCTTGCCAGGAACAAATACATAGAAGGAATGACTAACTGGTCAATGATCTTTTATGAAGATCCAGCTGCACTTCCTAAAAAGCAAAATGTCTCATCTTCAATCATGCACATGTCTCAGTAATACATATGGATGACAATGAAATATACACCAGTTAGAAGAGCAGAACCAGGAACCTACTACATCTACCAAAAAGAAAATCTATAATTAAACACTACTGAAATATTACAGCATTCCATATTGATGCTAGGCTAAAAAGCTAGTTTTAGAGGGTAGTTCCACTGTATGTTATTGAAAAGGTACCACAGCAAATTTGCATACCGCTGACTGGTTTATAGCGCCTGCATCTCTAACAGCTTCCTTTCTAGCCATGTTCTGTGGCCTTGTACACTACGCAGTATACATGCATGACATGTGGTTACATCTCCCTACTTGATGACTTCATTTAAAATGGACTATAGAATGCCTTTCCACAGGGGGAAAATGCAGACCATTCTTTACAAGCATCATTCCATGAGTGCTCAGCATATAGCCCATTTCCTAACTTGCCTTATGAGAACTGCAACACCACAGATAAAACCGTAGCCTTACAAAAGCAATGTGCATGGACATTCAGGTGAAAAAAACTATGAGTTTCTACTCATGAAAATGAAACAGAAGTTCAACTTTTGCCCGCTTGTTTTTACAAAATCAGAAGAGCAGAGGGCTAACTTAACTGATGACACTCCACATTCTTAAGCAAAAAAAAGGAGTTACCAATGGACAGATGTAATACCGAGCATTCAAGCAGAAAGTAAAGGCTCTACCTTTCTTCAGATAAGCACTGGAAACACCACATATGATCTTTCAGTGAGCTTATTCTTTGGAAAGGGGACTGCTCATTTCCCAAATGTACCATGTTCTGTTGTGTGATCGCAGATCAGCGTCCTCAACTACCTCCAAGCCTAACAGCTGAGCAACAGGGTATTGGTTTTTGTCTTTGGGTAAGACAGCATTTTAAAAACAAATGCAAGCAAGACTACAGGGTATGAAATACCATAAAGCTAAATTCAGTGACTTGTCAGAAACAGCAGGTCAAGTTACTCAGCAGCACAAAGGGCCTCTGTGTTTAAGAACTTGTCTTTTAAAGAGATAATCACGTGTATCTTCCCTGCAACACAACTGCTGTTATCATAGGTGGGACTTTGTCACCAAAGCAAAGACACTGCTTGCTACCCAATTGTCAAACCACTCTGATAATTGGGCTGGAGATGGAAGGAGGGGTGAACAATTACCAATCTGCCTAGCACATGAGAATTTAATTGAAGTAAAAGACTGCTTTTCCTCTGTTCCAAAACACAAAGTAGTAGACAGGAGATTCAGAGATCCCTTTCTTCTGTATTTCTATTATCCAGTGCCTACAGCTGTCTTAAATACCTGGAAGGTGAGACCAGAGTTCAGTTCTTCAGCACCAGCTTTTCTAACTTGCATTAATTCTTAACCTCTCCCCTTTCCTTACAGTGCAAGGCTACTTGCCAGTATCATCTGCATCAGCTGTCCAACCCCCTCCATCTCAGCAGAGGAAACTCAGTAATACCAGCGTTAACCGCTTATGATTCAGCAGTCCACAATATGGTATGAGTTACGCTGTGCTGTATGTGGTAGCTTTCCAGTACTCCCTCTACTGTAGCCTTGTGCATCAAAATGGATGTTGAGAAACTGCAGTAAATGCTAGTAAAATTTGTTCACAGTCTCCTAAGTCCTCTTGAAAACTCTGTACAGAGAAATTCAGACATTTTACTTAGCTACAATGTACAGCTGGCACTGCAGAACAGTTTACAGAAAGGCAGAAGAAAACAAAATACAGAGCCTTTTCCTGGCAGATACAGATCACAACTAAACGATTAAACAAAAAATGCTTGGTTTAACCAAGTTCTGTTGCACAAACCGGAGCAAAAGCTTCAGGACGTCACCTTAACGCCTGCAGTGGAGGAGGGGGATGAGGAAAGAGCATATTAAAAATAAAAGCAGAGGAAGTGCTACAAATGCTTCCACTGTACCTAACTTCTCCGCGGATTGGCTGCGAGAGCTGTTGCTACACAAAGTCTGCCTGATCCTACCACACACCACAGGCCCCGCTCCCTGTTACAACAGGCTACCACAGCAGCGTGGCAAGCTTCACTGAATTAGAATACCCAATGACCGTTCCCTCTCAAGCTAAGAGGAAAAATAAAGAGTTTGCCTGAGAATGTACAACTGCCTGAAATTAAGCTGTAAACAGGCAGAAAACCTCAGCCTGTAGACAGTTCATGCGAAGCCATGCAAACTTCTATTACGTTAGTTCTCATTTCCAAAGCAACAGAACATGGTTCAAATTCCTGCTGGTGTATTGTCTGATAAAAATCTTCTAAAACTGAGTGATCATTGTGAGGAGAGCAGAGGGACCAAGGTGAGGCAATTTCAAAAGGTACTAAACTGAAAGCAGAAAGTAAATTAAAACTCCCTTTGAAAAGAAAACAAGCCATGGGTTTACAATTAAAACACCCTTAAAGGTTTTGGTTTTTTTTTTTTAATAAAAAAAACCAGTTTTCCCTTTTTGTGTGACCTGTATATTAAAATCAGCACTGACAAGACTGTACCTGAGGGTCTAAAAATCTCACCCATCCCAGCATTAACTTTTTATTGGAAATCAAGGGTGTGCCCTAGCCCAGGGAAAAGCAATGCAAAAATACCTGCTGCTTAAGATATGAAATGGAAAAGCTAACATACTACCTCTTCAGCTCCTATTCTAACGGAGAGCAATGTTGAATTTGGAACAAACCCCAGAAACTTAATAAAATGAACAGCAATGTTCTGAGAACTAATATGCTTGAGCAAGCCCTGCGCAGCCCCTGGGATTCAGTAGTACACTTTGATCATAAAAAAGTAATATTAAAGTGAATGATCCCAGGTAACGGGCCAAACTACTGAGAAAATCCTCCATGTATAATTAAAAAGAATAAGTTAATAAGGTTGTCTGATTAATTCAGGTCCATCAGTGGTATGTATAATTGTTACGGCTTTAGGTGTCAGCTTCAAAAACAGCATTAATGTGAAACACCTTGCATGCAAATTTCAGCAGTAAGTGGGACTTAAATCTCCCAATGCTAAAACTTGATTCATTTGTGGTGAATGGGAAAATTCTTCTCCAATTACAACAAGTAATTGGGCAAGAAGTCATGAGCCCTTCGTCACGAGAGTCAGTTACACATAGAAATTTTAAGATATGCACATTTGGGTTTTGCAACGTACCTGTTGGGGCGTTATAAAATAAATAATTGCACGTACAAACATGTTACCAGTAAACTGAATTCTGCAGTTCTGCCTAATGCAAAATATCCAAAAGAATTTTATTTCCTTGGAAGTTGTGTTTGTACATAAAGCATGGTTTGAACTCCACCAATGCAAAAAAANAAAGAAAAAATTGGAAGGTGGTGACATACACAAACAGCAAATCAGTGAGGCAGTTACATCTAACCCTTCTGCTTCCTTACTGCACCCAGAGGACAGGCAGAGAAAGGAATGCTGGCACATGCCTCAGCTGCTTCCATGCGCAGTCAAGTGGCCATGGCTGCACAGACAGGCCACTGCAGTGAACTCCTCTATGACCTAAGAAATTCATGCACTTCTGAAGACAGAATCCAGTTATAAACATGGAACTGAAGAACAAGAGGCTGGTGATACCTTATTTCAACAATAATATAGAGTAATTTGTCCACGGCCTAAATTCAATGCTACGATGATGGCATTGTTATTACATTTAAACACATTAGTATTTCTTCAGATTATTTGTTTTGGATGAGAATTTTAAATGGAAGTTACTGGTTTTGACAGATGTATGAACAATGGTTTTCCTACTCTTTTGAACAAGCAACTTTACCTTGATTTCTTTGCAACAGGGGCTGTAATATCTTAGCCCAGTGGCTGCTCCGGTAAGGACCACCATGAATGAAGTCACAACTGCTTTCATGTCAATACCGTCATTCAGTTAACCAGTACAGTCACACCCTCTCATTTAAGTTGTGGTTAAGAGCCCTGTGTTTGGGGGTTGTCCTGGTTTTGGCTGGGATAGAGTTAATTTTCTTTCTAGTAGCTGGTATAGTGTTATGTTTTGGGTTCAGTATGAGAAGAATGTTGATAACACACTGGTGTTTTCAGTTATTGCTAAGTAGTGTTTAGTCTGAAGTCAAGGATTTTTCAGCTTCTCATGCCCAGCCAGCAAGAAGGCTGGAGGGGCACAAGAAGTTGGGAGGGGACACAGCCAGGGCAGCTGACCCCAACTGGCCAAAGGGGTATTCCATACCATGTGACGTCATGCCCAGTATTTAAACTGGGGAGAGTTGGCCTAGGGGGTGCAGATCGCTGCTCGGGAACTAGCGGCATCAGTCAGTGAGTGGTGAGCAATTGCATTATGCATCACTTGTTTTGTATGTTCCAATTATTATTATTACTACTGTCATTTTAATATTGTTACTATTATCATTATTAGTTTCTTCCTTTCTGTTCTGTGAAACTGTTCTTAAGAACTCAACCCATGAGTTTTACCTTTTTTTTCCCATTTCTCTCCCCCATCCCACTGGGTGGGGGGAAGTGAGTGAGTGGCTGCGTGGTGCTTAGTTGTTGGCTGGTGTTAAACCACGACAGGGGTGGAAGGGAAGTAGGATGAACTGTAAGAAGGAAGGAGTATCTCCTCCAGGAATGGGAGCCCAACTTAAGTTCACATATAAAAATGAATCCCCAGCTGCCTTTAAAAAACAAAAAAGTCATCTTTAACTCAACAGGAACTTGTTTCCTTCCCAAAAAGTATTTATGGGCTATTGTCTACTTTTGCCCAGAGGAGCGTATCTCAGCAATAGGCATGTCCATCCCTTTATACACTGTCTAGGCAGTTAGTACAATGCTTAGCCTCGTACGAATTACTTTCTGCAGAACAGTCTTCATTCAGCTTCTTGCTGAGGTCTCTGCCTTGCTGCTGATTTTGAGCTTTCGAATGTAAAGCCCGTTTAGCCTGTGACTCCTTAAAGCTTACACTGTGAAAGGACTGGTTTATAATTTCTTAGTACAAACTGCAAACAAAATAAATAGGCTACCTAATTAAACATTAACTTTACGAAAGACTTACTTCAGTGTGTTCTGAACTGCCCTAATCAACTATCATGTACCTTGGTTTAAAGCAGCATCCTACTAACCCACAATAACATCCTCTTTGAAAATATACAGATTCTAAGTTAATGCAAATTACTTACTGCATCTTACATGCCAGTTTCATCTAAAAGAAGCTAAAAAGTACTCCTAAGGCAAAAAATATTTTTAATTTATGTATAAGCAGAAATTAAAACAAGTAAGGCATGAGAAACTGTTAGATTTTTAATTTTTTTTTAACTATGTGACATAACTGTCAAGGTTAAAAAGCCAAAGATTTAATCAGACAAACCCAAGCTCTAGACATGTATTCTCACATGGAGACCTCTTTCAATATTCTCATCAACCAATTCATACATGTCTTAACATCACATCCCCCCCTTTTTTAAGCGTAAGAACCTTTTCAAGCCTGTAACATATTTGTTCTTCCTTCTTTAAGGAAAACAACCCCCAAAAATGTCTTTACTTTTTTAACTGACAATATTCTTCAAGAACACTTAAAAGGGACAGCCCCCACTTTCTCTTTCTAAAGAATTCTCATTTTCATGATGTCTTATACGATGAGAGAATAGATTATCTTCCGTAGAAGGTTAATACTATAGGATATCATTGTGGAAAGCAGCTGTATCATTCAGTTAGCTATATGGCACTTATATTTAACATAGCAAAGCATAAAATGAAAATAGAGAACAAAAGTCAGACTGCATTGTCTTCAATATTCTGAAAGTTAAACACAGTATGCTCTAGAGGTAGAAAAATAAAGATTGGGGGGGCAAGTTTTCTTAAAGAGTATCATTTTGCAAAACCAAATTATGTCAAAACACATGCATCTGAAATAAGCACTCGAGTTGAAAAGCAGAAATACTCTTATCACACGTATTCTAATAAAACTGATGTTGAAAATCGTTGTAATTCCCAGTAGAGCTGTTTCAAACACTGTAAATACTGCTCCTAAAAAGATGGGGAAAATTAAACTTTAATGGGAAAGATACTGATGAATATTGAGAAACTTCTCAAAGCATCAACTCATTCCTTTACAGAGATGAAAGCTGGGCATGAAAGGTTTATTATTGGCCGCTCCAGATGCGCTGGATCCTAACTGCTAACAGAAAGTGCAAGCCACTAATATATGGAAGAGAAGGCGGCACGTAGTATGGCTGGGAAGTTACTAAACTTTCCATGCCGAAGAACAGAGAGTCCCTTGAAGGCATCGTTGGTTGGTAGGAATAAAAAAAATTAGAAAACACTCCTTCGCCTCCTTTGCTTACAAATCGATCAGGGGGTGCAATCTACCCAGCAGCAAGTCGTGCTTCCCATTGTGCCGGCCTGGTTAACCTCGGCATCACTCTGCCTGCCCTCAACCAGCCGGCGGAGCTGGCTCAGCCCCGGGGTGGCTGCGGCTGCACCCCCGGCCCCGCACCCCGAAGGGGTGGCAAGGAAGGAAGGAAGGAAGGAACCCACCACCACCGGCCGGGAAGGAGGAAGGGAATGGCGGAAGCCAGACGCCAGCGCCAAGCAGCGGGTCGCGCCAGCGCACGTCGGGTTTGTTTCTTTTTTCCTGCGGGACGGAGCGGGAAGGGGTAAATCATGGGTTCTCTCAGAGGCCGTTTGGTTCCTTCGTGCTACTACAGGCAAAGTGTCTGTGTGTGTGTATGGGGGGGGGAGTGAAATAAAAAAAAAAAGGGAGCTGGATCTTTGTCCCTCTGCCTGAATTCTAGCTGGCAAGCAGATTTTTAAAACCGACCTAGGCCATATACCCTTGCCCTTTGGGTAACTGCCGCGCTGGACCGCAGATTAGCTGCTCTTCTTTCTCGCTACGTAATTCCCCTAAACTTCTAACACGCTACAAAAGGCACTTAGTTCCACAATTACACTTATATGCTGATTGCTTATCATCCATACTAGTTTTTAGTTTATGCTTTCATGCTTCTTCTCAAAACAAAACCCAAAACAACAACACCCCCCCCCCAGTACTGTTGGTCATATTAGCCAACACGTCAAAAGTTTATGGATATAATAGGCAAATGCAGATTTAATATATTAACCTTGCCATAGTAATCTCCTAGCTGAGGATACCATTTCCACAACCAGATGTTTAAAACAAGGACCTTCTACGTAGCGATTATCTACACAGAGATTTTGGGCATACTTGCATTCAGCGAGTACTTGATTGCTAGTAAAAATCAAGCCCCAGTCTCCTGGCAGGAATTCTTAGGAATTTGTATCAGACTGCGTTACATCTGAAACGGAGACTGCCATTCTCCAGGACAAATGGATCAAATCCAAATACATGAATGCATAAGCAAATTAAACAAGAATGAATCTTCACTTTTGCTCAGCAATATCTTAAGTGAAACATGAAAACGCAATGCCTGTAAGACAACTGCAGTCTTCTTTTTTAGTGCAATTTGTGGCACCAACAGTTTTTGCAGAGAGCAGACTCTTAACCACCATCACAAGAAGTGAAGTGTGTGTGTGTGGTTTGGTGTTTGTTTTTTTTTTTTTTAGGGCACTGCTCTGCTCAAGTGTTTCACCTGCCTTGGATGAAAGCAAGTTAACAAGTTATACAGAGTTACCACTTCTCAGCTGAATCATGGAAACTGATGGTGCAATGTGAAATTACTTACCTTAAGCCACTTTCGTGGTTAAGATTTACCACATTATCTTGCATTGGACACAGGGTAGCAACATGCACATGCTCACTACCATCTCTTCTGACAAACATCTGTTCTTTTAAATACAGTAACATAATCAGAAGCAGCTGGATAATACTTTTGTCTTTTCAAAGATAATGTATATACTTAGGGCTTGGACACAGGACAACATCACCACCATTAAGGTACAGTTATGTGATGGCTGCTCTGTATTAACCAACAGCAAGTAGGCCGTTAGTCAGCAGCAAACATGGGCTAAAACCAAGTTTTCACTAGGGTCTTATGCTAATGCATTTTACCTTTCTGTTTCTGAGGAAATAAAACTATGTGCTGTTTCATTCAGTAACTACACTCAGCTACTGTGCTGACTACACAAAAATTTAAGTAGCTCGGTAGCATGACCAAGCCCTCAAGAATTTATGTTCTGAATGGTATTCTCACTCATCAGTCACATCAAAAAGTTGTATTACTGTGCTGTGGTGCAGTAAAATGACTGTAGCAGCCAGGCTAGGGCCAGCTTTCACTGTGACAAGTTTTTGAACCCTCTTGGGAAGCCTGGACACTTGTTAGGATAGCTAGCCCACACGGAACTCGGTGTTACTATTTGAGTACTGTTGTACTCAGTCCAGCTGGATTAAAGCTAACTAGTGATATGCCTTCTGAACGTAGTGCAGCCACAGCCTCAGGCTCCTAGGACCTTTAGGGGGAACGTCCTTGCCCGCAAGCTGAACAAGCTATTTTTGGATTGTACAAACTGCATGTTAATATACCTGCAGGAATGAAATGCTGATTTAAAACAGCACTTGCCTGCAGCAACGAGGTGGCTGGCGATGGCTTCCACAGTTGTTCCTAAAATGCTGTGCTGCTCGAATCATTTTTCAAAGGTGCTTCATACATAAACCTGCCTGGGGAAGAGGAGAGAGCGTGCACACGGAAGAGTGACACGAGGTGCGGGAGGAGAAGAACACAGCCAGCTATTACATAACAGAGAGCTGGTTTTTGCTACTGGAAGCAACTGGTCTCTCCCTTCTCTTCCTTGTTTTGCCACCATCTTTCTCACCCTCGCCCCTGCCCTGCGGGGTCTGAAAGCCCACACCACAGGCTGGCGGTGGGACGGCTGGAGCAAAGAACAGCCGAGCAGGCGGCAGGGGTGGCTTTCAGGCTCCCATGCTTTTAGCTCAGGCAGCGGCCGCATACTGCCCCGCAGCCGTCAATCCGAACGAGTCAGCCCGTCACCCTGGGTGCCTGCACACCTGGTAACTCCACGGGTGGCTGAAAGGCAGGCGCCTTGTTTCACCTACAGGGGGGCGTAAGCGGACGGCGGCAGCGCCGAACTGCCGACCCCGAAACCCATGCCGCAGAACCAGCGGGCGGTGACAAACCCGTGCTTCGGAGGAGCCAACGCAGGGCTCACCAGCAGCAGCTGAAAGACCAGGAGCAGAGAAAACCGCACAGCCACCGACAGCGCTGACGGCACGGCGCCTAACCTTGCGTTTGCCGTCGCTTCCGCTTCCCCCTCACGCCATCTTTCCCGGGCCCGCGCGGGTGCCCGGGGCTAGGCCCGGCGGCAGTCGGCAGCCCCGCCAAGCTCGTACCGCTGGTGCCGCCCTCAGGCAGAGCCCCGTATGGCACGGAGGTGACAGAGGCTTTCCACCCTCGGCAGGCGCGGCGGGCGCTGCTGCTGCCGCCGCTGCCGACAGACCAGGTGTTTCCAGGGAAACGTTCCGTCTTTCCAGGACGTCAAGCCGGGAGCGGAACTCGATGTGGTATTCCCAACGTCTGACTTTAAACGCCACAGGGGAAACCGTAGGGTTGTCAGGGGAGGAAAGGTGTGTCAAAAGGCAAAGGGGATGAAAGGGAAGACTCAACAAAGGTACTAAACATTCATGTTTGCAACATCCTCAAACATGACAGGCGAAACATTATTATGAAAAAAAAGGACTAAATTTTAAGACATCAAAATGTGCCACCTCCGTAATTTTGCAAATATGTAAAGAACTTTTAAAAAGTAGTCAGGTATTCCTTTGGCCAGTCATGTGAATTCAATAAAGGGATTTGATACAGCAGTCTTTATTCTTAAAATATTCCAAGGACCTCAGTAATTCGAGTGATTAGACTCCAGGAGAGCACTGATGGTTCACAAAACAAGTCAGCCATTTTGTGTAAGCATCAGTGCTGATCCGTGCGTAAGTGCAGATTTATTAGAAAGACGATTTTCTACTAATGTGCTACTGCATAATATATTCTCTCCGGGCAAACTGATACAAACATGTTCTTTTTTGTGGTAAAAGTCAAAGAGAATTTAGCTTAGTGCTCCTTCACCTCCTCCAGATATCCTACATGAAAATCCATGCAGGCTGAAACATGCAGCTGTACAAACTCTGGTGAAGTCAGAAGGGCTGATAGCAGGTGCCCAGCACTTCTATTCCTTTGCTAATTTGGGGCTTTGATGTACCTGTTTCTTAGTTCAATGCCCATCGAAGTGGTCTGGAAAGATTAGTCTCGACTGAAACTCTATGCTGCTGTAAATAGTACGTCATTATGTCTCACGTATCTCTCTCTACGATGCAGTTAACAGTTGTGAAGCCCTGGATTACAGGAAAGCAGTGCATTAGGACATCAATGCTACAGGAATTCGTAGGAGAAAATCAGAGTGTACAGAAGGCAGTATACTGCAAAATGTGGCATTTATTAAAACTAGAAATCAGAAAGAGATAGGATCATGCACCACAAAAACCAGTTCAATTGAAGATCTTCACAAAGCAGCATGACACACCAAGGTATTTAAAAATTGAGTCTGATCTCATGGCTTTCAAAGATAAAGCCCGTTACCCACAACCTTATCTTTTCATGTTTGCCAAAGAATATGCAAGAGTAAGTAAATAAATTTTTTTATATCTGTTTTCAAACTTCCACACTGCTAAATGAATTCTGAAGACAGAAAAAAAAAGAAAATGAAAACATGACTCAGGCAAACTTCAGAAAGCATAGAGAAGGAAACAGAAAGAACAGAACTCCGGGAAAAAATAGAGGTTTTCTTCTTCATCCACTCAGCACTTTGGCTATTTGCGTTTTGATCTTCTGTCCTCTGACTTCTCCCTCTGAAGACAAGACATTCAGCTTTCTTATCTCTACGGGTATTTCCCCAATCTTTAACTTGCCATTTAAACACTGGTTTACCTGAATTAAACAACAAGGGATTCTCAGTGGAAGAGACTTGCACAAGCCTCTCGACTGCTGACCATTCACTCTACCAGTGCTCACAGTCATCTCCTAACAGACCTAAGCTTCCCATCCTTCTGCAAGGGAAAGATTATGCAAAAGTCTAGGATGGAGCAGGTAGGGTAGGGAAGACTGAAACCTTCCCTTGCTAGCCGCTTTCTTGAAGGCCTACAAGGATGTTTCATGGAGGAAAAAAAAGCAACATGAGGGAAGTACAGAGCAGAGGCCATTTACCTTCAGAAACTTACTGTACCTCGACTAGCTACAGAGCAGCTAAGGGAGCTGTTTCATCCGTCCCCGGGAGTCGTTGGCAATGGTGCTGCAGTATGAGCTTCGATCCAGAGGCAGGAAGAGTCCCCAGGGGAAGGATGTCCGGGCCGTGGGCTCAGGTAAGCAACCAGGCAGCAGGGATATTTCCTCACCAAGCACCACTGAGTCCACTACTGAACCTGCCAGGTGTGACAGGTGCACCCACTCTTGGCTGGGTGAGCAGTACTTTGGTTCAGGCATCAACCACAAGTAGGCCTGACTGAAATCAGCCCTGCTGTGCAAACCTTGGGAATTGTGCTAGGCCGCATCTTCTCAGGAGCCGAGGAGTCTAGGCCATGTCTTATCAGGAGCTAACAGTACCAGACTGAGCTGGGACTAGACAAAACTAAAACTGCTAGGGCTGCACTCTTGCGCATACACCAAAGAGGGGTTAGACTACGAGACAATCACTTTATGCAATAAATATCTGTAGGCCCCCCACTGAGCCCATTGAGCTCTCCTGTATGGCCGTGCGCTGTATGGCAGTGCGCTGCATGGCAGGGACGCCTCTCAAGGTTACTCCTTGAGGTTGAGAGACCCCTTACCCACTATCTGAAATCTATAATGAGGTAAGCAACATTTTACATTAGGCATAAAAGTATATTGTATGCTAGCGACATTTATATATCCAGCTATAGCGTAATTATTAGAAGTGTAATAAGTAGTAGAGTTTGTAAGCACTGTCTAAATCATCATCTAATCATCGTCTAAATTGCCATTTAAACCATTGTCAAACCACTGTTTAGGACTTGTGGGTGATGTGGTGGTTGGAGGCCATCTTGGGTATAGTGATCATGAAATGACAGAACTCTTTTAATTCCTCATTGCCTCTTTGTTGGCAGGAAAGCCCATCAGGTCTCCCAGGTTCCCCTGCCTTCCTCAGAGAGGACAACTGCTCCCTACTGTAAGGGCTCAACTTGCATGCTGCATCAAGGCCTGTCAGGAAGGCGCATAACGCACACACCGTAAGACCACCTGTAGTTTGCCTGAAGAGCAGAGGGTTGTTCACATCTGTACAGCCAGCCCAGGGGATTTCCTCTGCGCTTTGGTCACCGGTATTCTTTGATCCAGCCTTCTGGCTCTCCGCCAGCTTCCACGGAGCTGTTCAAGCCGTCCCTCTGCAACCAAATCTTTTCTCCTTCCTGCACTAGAAAGGTACTTGCTGGCCTCCAACGGGAGGGAAACCCTTTCGGATGACTGACATTGTCCCAGGCCCCCTGTTACCTCCCCGTAGAGCACCTGTGGGTTTTTTGCTCGAAAGGGCATACGACGGGACTCGAGCCCTCAGTAACAGGCACTGCTCTGGCTCTCCTGAACTCTGTGGTGTAAGTTCCTTACCAGGTGTTTGCAATCTCTCGTAAGAAGGATTTCTTGGCTTGTACTGCAAGAAGGAAGCCTTCAGTTGGCACAGCAGCAGTCCTGTTGGCGAACAGGAGCCGGAGCTGGGGGACGGGGAATGGCCCTTGGCTACTGTAGCAGCACAAGCTACAGAATTCTTCACGTCACAAACGCAGCCGTGGCACCGAACTCAACTTTCAAAGAAAAGTAGCTTTGCCACTTTGCAACAAGCCTCACTAACCTGGGCAACGAGGATAGGAAATTGGTTACAGCCTTGCCCAGAAGGAGACAGAGTTGAAGGGTGTCAAAAGCCGCTGGGGGCGGGGCGTGTGGTTTTGGGGGGCGAGCCGTGAGGGCCGTGCCGGCTGGGGGGGCACAGCCCACATTGCCGGAGACGGGCGGTGCTGCCGACTGGGCCGTGCCGGGCCACGCTCCGGGGGGCAGGGGCAGGGGCAGAGACCCCTGTCCCAGGGGTGGGTGTGAACTTCCCCGGGGAAACTGAGCAGGCTGCGGGGCCAGAACGTTTTAGCAGTGGGACCGCAAGCCGGGGAGTCACAGCAGAAATGGCCTTTTTCCATGGCAATGAACTGCCTTTCAGGGTCAGCGTGAGCCTTTCCTTGGTGGGGTAGGAAACTGCAAGTGGCTGTCGGGCAGCTTCGCAGGCACCAGAAAGAGGCATGTGTGAGTAAAGAGAGCCGGGGAGCCCCTCTCCTAGGCAGCTCTTCCCTGGCCCATGCCTTTACACGTGATTTTGTGGACTTCCCTGGTGGAAGAGTGGGGAGGGAGGAAAAGATTTTGGGGTGACAGTTTGTGACTCAGCTCTCTAAATCTTGCCAAGCCTCTACTCTCAGCTTAAGTCTTTTGCCAGCCACATCCTGGTCTGAAAGTCTGGGGTCTTTCCACTAGGCAGATCCTAGGGGTGGTGGCAAGTCACTGGCACGGGCCAGAGCCCCCCAGGAACCTCCCTGGGGCAAAGGCTAAACTGCCCCTGATGCTGGCCAGACCCTCAACCCCAAGTGGTAGCCCATCATGTGAGGGAGCTCCCACCAGCACTGTCTGTCAGAAAAGATGAGTTTTGTCCAGTCTGCCTCTTTCCCCTTATCCTCCCCGGCTTCCCTCAATGCATTTTATTTCTGCCTTGCCAGCCTTTTTGCTTCCTTGGCCTGATGCCTCACTCTGGACTCCTGTTTTGCAGAGGAGCTGGGGCTTTTGCCATCTAATGTTCCTTGGAAAAAGCAGAACTGAAGTCTGTAAACCAGCCCCACTACTGCTATATCTGCACCCCTGAGTAGAAAGCACATGCAGAGGGAAACAACACTGTACATCATGCAGGACAGCAGCTCATGAGACTATTTAGTCCAAGCACCTGCTCAAGCAGGGTCCTGTGGAGAAGGCCCCTGACCCAATGGAGCAGGGTGAGAGCAAAGTATCCCTCCTGCAGCATAGCAGAGGGGTTGTCGGTGTGGTTAGTGTGGGGCTGAGAGTGGTGGCGCCCATGAGTCGGGGCTTCAGCTCCACGGAGGAGCTGGAAACAGGGCAGGGGGGGACAAGCAGGGACGCCCTGCATCTCCCTTATGCCCTGGAAGCAGGGGCTCATCACTTTTCCTTTCTCCATCAGACTGCCATCATGGGAGAACAGACGTGCATATGCAGCGCTAAACGAGAGGCACAGCCGCTGCGATGCCGGCGAGTGCCTTTGTCCAGGAGGCAGGGAGCAGGCAGAGGAAGAGGGGTAAGTTGCCAAAGCTGCACCCCGGGGCTCTGTACGGGAGCCCTGTCTCGCCAAGGGCTCGAAGCGCAAGGACTGAGAACAAGAGCTCGGCCGGACAGCCCCATGCTGCGGTCACTTTGTCCTCACAGCCATGAACCCATTTGCTTCCCCAGGCCCTGGCAACTGCTCCTGTGCAGCTCCTGCGCTGCCGAGGGCACCCACAGACGCTGCTCCGACTTGAGGAACAGCGCGGCCAGCTGGGAGTGCGACGCCTGTGCTGGCCTGGGCACCGGTAAGAGGCAAAGCATGTGGGTGCCCCTGGGCTGGGGCCAGGGGCCAGGCAAGGCCTGGCAGCAGCAGGTGCCCAGGGTGGCAGTAGCAGCAGCATATAGGCCAAACAGATGTAAGAATAAGACTTTATATGTAAAAATATCATTTGTTCAACAACAAGCGTACATCACCAGCAACATTTGTCCTTATTTATTAACGTACACACTCAAGTAAAAAGTAGAAAAATCAGCTCTGTGAAGAAATACACATCTACCCATTTCATAAGTCTTCCTTGTTATATATGTATTTTCATAAACTTCTGGTAAACTTTTACTCTGGAAATAATGCATTCCAAATATTTGTAAAGGAATCTGAAATAGGATCTCTATTATGTTTGGCAGAATACAGGTTATATAGTCTTACAGACACAGAGCTACCTGCTCTTTCCCAACCCCATTCAGCACTGGGGCCCGAGAACACAGCAAAATAACCCGGCGTTGTCTTTGTTACATTATCAAATTCTCAAAAATCTTGCAAAGCAGCAAGTCACATTGGAACCATATAGACAAAAAACCCAAATCTTGGTACAAACATTGAATTGACACAAACATGTACCTATTTATAAATCAGGTTTAACAGTGTTTTCGAATAGCATTTCCTATTAGATCGTTGAATGACCAGAACTTTGAAAGTAACATTTTTCTGCAACTTCTTGGAAGAAGAAACATGAAACATTTCTGACCAATAAGATAAGAACAATTTATTGTTTTGTTCTCACTTTCCTTCTTGCATCCTTATGCTTCTTCCGGCATTCCTGAAAATATTTAAACATAATATTGTGAAAAGTTTCTAAATTCACCTGTTTGTCTTTTTTTACATGCAGTCAAGTAACTGGTCCTTGTACAATAACAGAGATTCAGTAATTTACCTGACCGGACATCACAACATGATGTTATACACACTTGTATACTAAAAATTTTTAGTTACCTCGTAATTACAAAGTTTCAATCCCTTCTAAAGGTCCTGAATTAATTTTTAATGCAAATTAAGCAAATAAGCAGCCATGTTTCCTCCTCATGCTGAGCTTTCAGCTGCAGTTACCAAGTAACCGATGTTAAGATACTCACCTCAAGCAATAATCTACGTCTGTCTTCCCAACTATCTTTTTCTTCACTGAGGTCTACTGATCTACAAAATAACTTAGGGCCCTCTGCACAAAACAAAGAACAAATTAATATGGTTAAACAATTCTGAATATGGTGGTCTTTGTAAATCTTATGAGCATCACAACAATAAAGTCAGAAGGCCTGTTCTTCATATTCCTCTCCTGCCCCCACAACATGGTTGGCTCAAACACAAGTGTTATGTATTACAGCCTTGTGTACTAAGAAAAATGAAAGGCAGCAGCAGTTTTCCTTAACATGCTGAAATATAAATTGCAGTGAAACAGCATCCGTTTCATTAAAAGCTCAGCACCTTTATTGCACATCTCCCAAGAAAATTTATGCCTGCTAAGGATTCAGAGCTCAATTTTAACAGGCACTGTAAATCAGATGGGCTGGAAGATGGCAGTACAATAACTGTACTAAACACAGTAACTTTTACACATGCATTTAATGATAGTTATGTAACATGTCTCAGGAAACAAACATTATTTAAGGCTGTCCTGATAATTTATTGTATAAAATATCAAAAGCAATTATTTTGGGGGCCTTTGTGTTGTTTTTTTTTTTTTTTTAAATTTTTTTTTGTTTTGTTAATGACATTTGTTATATTCACAAGAAAAAAACCCACATTATTTAGGATCAAGAACCATGTGGGCATATGTGGCTAAGAATATTCAAATTTCATAACAATAACACCAGAAACACAGAAAAAAGTTAAAGATCATATATGTACCTGAAATGATCCAAAATGTCTAGATAATTTGTCTTTTTTTTGTTTTTTTGTTTTTTTTTGCGAAGCCCTAAAAGACTAGCTACATTCAGATAATTAGGCAATTATCTGAAAACAGGAAAGTAAGACAGCTGTTCAGCACTTATTTTACCAGGACTTTCTTGTGGGATGTGCTACCACAGTTTATACCACAAG